>CAWUFW010020918.1:0-136544 GCA_963921515.1 Calotriton arnoldi
GGAAAACAGTGAAAAAATCACCAAAAAGTTAGTCAAAAAATGACTAGGGCACTGCTCTTCCCGGATCTGCGCTTACTGGCGCGGAAAAAGAAGAACTGACGCCAGCGCGCAGGGGCGGCGTCTAAGTACTGCCCGCGACGTCATCCCGGCGATCACGACGCCGACGACGGACGCGGAGCCGCACGACGCCGTCTACCGACGCGCAAGGGTACTGCTACGCAAAAACTTTCCGGATCCAGCCTGACGCCTGGGGATATTCTAAGGTAAGGAATCTGTCACTAACGTGTCTCTTTCAGATACATTTATTGCACAACAATGATCAATAATTGACACATGACTCAAGAAGGAGATCCAGACCAATTTCAGAAAAATATACTTTGTTTGTATTTTATTTCAATACCAAGGTCTTCGTAATAAGGTAAGTACGTTTTTAAATAAAAATACTTTTCACTTTGAAAAATCAACAATTTTCAACACAGTCCAATGTTATCCTATGGGGTAAACAATATCGCGGTTAAACAGGTAAGTACTGCACTTACAATCCCAGTCTTTGGAGCCAAAAGTCAGCAAGGGCCAGGGGTAAGGTGAGTACCAAAAGTGCACCACTGGCGGCAGAGGGGCAGCCGGGTGCACAGGTCAAAATCGGAGTTTGACCAATACTTTCCAATGGAGACAGGGGGGTGCCTGGAGCCACACTGCTTGCAGGTAAGTAGATCAGTTGCAGGGGCCAAGCTTTGGGGGTTAGGTTAAGCACGGGTGGCAGAAAGCAGCACCAAATATACACCACCAGAGGCACAGGGGCAGTTGGGTGCAGGGTGCAATTTCGATGTCGGGCGCCCAATGCTTTTCAAAGGGGGTTCTTTTTTCGGCAAAGAGGCTGCAGGCGCGGCACCGGAGGTTGCAGGAGGAAAACCAACGACAGCAGAGGTAAGTAGAGATGTAGGGGGTCGTAGCGGCACCGTAGGTTCAACTCACAAAGGCCCAGGGGCTTCGGGTGCAGGGGTGCCTTTGGGCGTCTTGAGACTTCTTACCAGAGCCGGTAGCGGTCGGGGGGCCTCTGGATTTACACTGCATGTGCCGTAGTGGAGGGCAGGAGAGGTCAGCCAACGCTGGACACGAGGTCAGGATCGCCGGGAAGACGCCATTGCACAGGTGAGCCACTCAGACTTGGGCAGTGGGTGTCGGGTGCAGAGTGGGCAGGAGACGCGAATCCGCCAAGATACGGGGGTCCTGGGAGCTTGTTTCTTCTTGACAGGTCGGCTGTCCACGGGAGATAGGAGTCTTTTTCGAAGGCAGCAGTCCTCCCAGGGGTTTCAGAGGTCGCTGGCTGCAAGACAGGTCACAGGTTCGCAGAAGCTAAAGACAGGCTGGTAGGGCTGGGACCAAGGCAGCTGTCTTCAGTCTTCTCTGCAGGGTTGTCTTCTTTCTTCTTAGGCCATTGCAGATTTAGTCTCTAGGTCTGGGGGAGCCACCTGAATAGAAAATTTATTTAGGAGGCGTTTTAGGGGAGTAGCAGGTAAGGTCAATGGGCACCTTACCTGGGGTGACTACACCCTCTATTATGCCACCCTCCTGTGGGAGGGGGGCATAGGCCTAGCCCTGATTGGAGGGGGTCTCCCTATCTTCAAGATGGCGGGGACTGAAAGTTGTGCTTCACCTCGTCTTCCCCACCTTAGGGGTGGGGTTAGCAGAGGTGGGCACACCTTCTATTCTTTTGAATTTGTCCTGCTGGTTTTCCCGCCCAAAGTGGGGCTGTCAACCAGGGGCTGCCATCTGCTGCTAGCAGCAGAGGCTGGGGGTCGCTTTACAAAGGCAGCAGGTCTTTGGAGTTTCCCTCTTTGAGCACTGGCCCATCCTGGGGGAGGAGGCATGACACCTCTGCCCAGGATATGCATTGTTTCTGGTCCCAGAGAGCAGGGGCTCTCTACCCAGGGGTCCAGAAACATGTATGGTGGTGGCTGGCTGCCTACAGCCGGTCAGAGACCATACCAGGGTTGGTAGGTTTTCAGGGGGCACCTCTGAGTACATGGTACAATAAATCTCACACTGCCATCAGTGTTGCTTTATTGTAAGGAGTAGTTTGGTACCATACACTCCTGTGTTCAGGAAAGCCATCATGGCGCTGTGGTACTTCAGTAGTCGCGTTCCCAGCCCATGTACTCTCTATGGCTTCCCTGGCACTTACAATATTAGGAAAAGTGACCCCAATATCGTAGGGACATATCTGCTCATGCAGATATGCCCTCACTTGTGGTATAGTGCACCCTGCCTTAGGGCTGTGAGGCCTGCTAGAGGGGTGACTTACCTATGCCTTCAGGCAGTGTTAGCAGGCATGGCACCTAGGCAGGGTGCCATGTCGCCTTTGTTTTTTTCTCCCTCCCAGGGGCATGCAAGCTGCCAGGGCAGTGGCATGGTCCCAGTGAGGGGGGTCCCAAGGGACCCTGTTCAGTTCCTAGGCCCTAGGTACCCAGGGTACCATTTACTAGGGACTTACAGGGAGTAGAAGTACCAATTGGGTATTTGTTTGTAGGGAAGATGCACTGCCACAGGGGACCTGATTGGCAGTGACCCTGTGCACTACATTTGAAACCACATCAAAACAAGGCAAAAAGTGGAAGCTAACAATGCAAAAGAGGCACTTTCTCTCACTTGTGGAGCTACGTTTGTAAATGCAAATTTTGCTACTAATTCTAAATCATGCTATATTTATCATTTCTAAACATGCTTTGCCCAAAAGGCTTACTGCAGTTTAAGAGTGGATATAGCATTTATTAAGTCATGACCCCATCACCTTTAATATCCAACCATACCTTGTTTTTCTTGCTGGTTGCAGAAGGAGGTTTGATGAGTTTTTGAAGAATTTTCAGGCACATGAGGGTGATGTTCTCTACTACAACTGGGGTCTTGATGTTCACTGCCATCAGGAAAAGACTAAGGGCTGCAGAAGAAAATGCGTTGGAGATTAGCTACTGATATGGAATTCAGAGAACAGTATTGTAACTAACACTGGAAGCCTTGAGTTTGGGTTGAGGTAGTAGAAAGGTGAACAGAGAGACAGATTCAAAGAACATCAAAGGTCAGACTTTTTCATCACTTCACCTCCACCTTTCAATTTCTTTCTTCACTTTACAAAATGGGATGGAAACATAGCTCACATGTAGCCCATGTGTGATCTAAACCCACATGCAGTCCCTGTATAAACTAAAACTACTTTTTTAGTCAGTCACTATAGATTCTTTGAACACTGTTGCAGGTCAATTTCCATCTCACAGAATGAAACTTCCTTCCTAGACATCCTTCCCTTATCTCTAAAAGCATTTGCCCTGAACAGCATCATAACTGCTAGTTCTTCTGCGCTACAATGTAGGCACTATGCGAATTCTATAAAAAGTAATTTAACTGACCACATCTTAAACGCAGCTCCCAGCAGCTATCTTCCTTTGAGATTGAATCTGTGAGCAGCAACATCTCGTATTGGAGGCTACTGGCCTGAAAAAATGAGAAAGTAAATGATTTACTGCAGGAACAAGGAATCTTAACTCGTGAAAAGAGGAACTGATCTAGTCCATCACCCACAGCTTTGCATGTATACAGTATCACACAACACAAAATCAGGGAACCAGCTTTGCACCACCAGCACAGATCTATGGATGTTGTCTCACCCAGACCGCTGAAATATAATGATCTGTCCCCAAGCTCTCAGAAATTCCCATTGAGTAAGGCAAGTATAATTTAGATTTAATTTCAAAACATTTTGCAAAAAATGGAAAGGTCACAGTAAAGAGACACAAGGATCCTCCCACACTAAATATGGATTGTCACAAACCATGAGATAGAATATTTAATTTAACGACCCAGCCCACTGCAAACCTAGTTTCTCATAGTGTGAAATGCACAGCAATGCAAGGGAAAGCCTAGCTATCCTCTTGCCCTGGCCAAATACACTAATTGGTCTTTACAACAAAGGGAATCATGCTGAATAGGTCTAGCGTCACATTTCTCATAAAAGCATATTCAGTATCAACCCAAGGAATCTCACTGAACCAACCAAACTATCTTGAAACTTCATTTAAACAAAACAAAAAAAACAAGAAACTGGGTTCCAGTGAAGGGAGAGTGATGAAAGAGCATTTAAAAAAAAAGGGAAACTCTACTCTGACCCCTCTACATTAGAAATGGGAAAAAAAGTAACTTATCTGCTCTTCTGTACACATGAGAACTTTTGAGGGCACCCCCTGCCCTGCAGCACAGAAAGTGCAGCTTTGTTGTATCACATGCTGTGTATGTTTGTGTGGAGTTTGTCATGTTATCTACCAACTCTGATTTAGAATAGCAAGATGCAATGTAGACTTCTTACCCTTGGAAGGGCATGCATATACCTTTTGCATACATGCAAATGGAACAAAGAACATATGCATTTACTAAATATTTTCTGTCTAATTAACAGTTTGGTAATTCATTATGGACAGTAATTCAATGAGTATAATTCTGACTGAAAGATTTGTTTTGTTGAATCCAGCCCCTCACATACCACCTGTATCTTTACACATTTACAAAGACAAAATTGTCATCTGGCAAAATTGCCTGCAATATTACAGATCTTAAAGAAAGGTTCACCCTCACCATAGTACCCATTCTTTTGGGTACCCTCAGCTGAAAGAGTCAGAAAACCAAACACCAATCACTGGTCTGTACTTTCTCTGCAAATTTCCAGCATGATACTCCCCACGAAAGGGCAGGAGAGGCATCCTTAGTACAATGGGCCCACAAATCCCTCCTGAGGGTCTTTCTAGATGAGCTCATCTTTATAAACAGGATGACTCTAAGGGAATGTTCACTTATGAATGGTCTTTCCATTCTTGACACCAGTGTAACCTGAGAAAAGTTTAGCATCTACCAAAAACTCACAATTTCTCTGTAAAAATAGGGCCCTACGAGGGTCCAAACAATGTAGCTGTAATGCCCTGAATGGAGGAAGAGAGCAAAGGGATAGATGAAGTAGATCAGTGCCGTTACACAAAAATAGCATGGGGCAGAACTGCATGCACCGTCTGTTCTCTCAGGGACCGAAAAAATCCATCGGAGGTATGCCCCCAAAGTTGAAGATGGATGGTGAAGCCGCCACTCATCATTGGCAAGGTGGCGCTGATTGAGGTGGTCTTGACGTATGCTCCCCGGCCCTTGCAAATAGTTCACCACCAGCCAAATGCCATGAAACTGAGCCTAAGACCATATCCTCAGAGACTGCAAGCCCAGAGGCTTGTTGGCATACCACATTGTGGTCGTATTGCCAGTCAACACCTGGATCAACTGAACACAACTGGAAGACAAACGTTTTGAGAGCCAGGTACACAGCATGGCGTACATATTTTTACTGGAAGAGAGACCAGAGGCCTCAAATCTCCAGCATAACAAGATGACTGCCTCGGCTGAGAAAAGATACACCAGTCATCACAGTCACCCCTGCCAGAGGACAGAAGGGCTTCTTTCAAGACCGGTGTTTCAGCACCAGCCACCACTGCAGGTGCTGGGCTACTTCTAAGGAAATTGAAACCACCTTCTCCTGATGTTTCAGGAGGGAGAAGAGATCTTTTCCCAAAAATTGGGACCATAGCCTGAATGCCCATTCTAAATGGAATGCATCTAGCGTCTCTAAGAGAGAGGTCTCCAGAAGTGCAGACATTGCCCATTCTCTGCAGTGGTGAAGAGATCGAGAAAGTTCAGCAATGAGCCAGGGTTCTCTCAATTGCCGGAAGATGCCCAGCGCCACTGCTGGGTTAAATGTCATTAGTGATCGGCTAGGCGTTCCTGGTTGAGTTTGTCTGCCCTGGTGTTTAAAGATCCTGCCAGGTGGTGTACGATAAGGAAATGCATATGAAATGAAGCCAATTCCATAGGCGCAGGGTCTCAAGGCACAGGCATCATTACCCCCACCCTGCCCTGCTTGTTGCAATACCACATGGTGGTGGCGTACCAGCATTCCCTTAAAGGATGGCAGGAAGGAACAAGTTACTTACCTTCGGTAACGCATTATCTGATAGAGACTATCTAGCTGCAGATTCCTTACTGCTCACGCAAATGTTTCTGGATCCAGCCTGACGCCTGGGAAATTCAAAGGTAAGGAATCTGCAGCTAGAAGTCTCTATCAGATGCTATCAATGCAAAGCGTATGGCCTGTTAATCCAAGAGGTGGACATGGAGATTTTTCTCTGCTGGAGACCAGAGTCTTCTGATCTCCACCTCTTCCGGGTGGCCTCCATCTCCCAGCAGTGATGTGCCTGTCACCATTGTCCGCTCTGGATGAGGTCACGAGAGGGATCTGCTGGTGGTCCAATTATGGTTGAGTAGCCACCAATGCAGATATTTTGCAGTCTCCTCCCAAACCTGCATGAAATCTGCCAGGTTCCCTTGGTGCAGGGCCCACTGAGACGTCAGGTCCCACTGCAGAGACCACATATGGCAGCGTTGATCAGAAGGATGCAGGAGGCCAATAGTCCAAGAAGCCAATAGTCAGAGAGACGGGGCAGAGGCTAAAACATTGGAATCATATCTCTAATGTTCGGAACTCTCTGATCCAGGGGGAAGGCCATGTAACGCTCCATATCCAGGACAGCTATGGTGAAAGAGAGCCCATGCGAAGGAGTCAGGTGTCACTTCAGCACACTGACCAAGAACTCCAACAATATCAGGAGTTTTACTGTGGTCTGGAATGGGTCCCCCAATGACTAATTAATGTAGGTGGAACATGAGGCGGGTTGGAAAGGAATGGCAGGGTATAGACCTGCGGAACTATATGTAGTACCACCAGTCGGAAGCTTCTAACCTGGCACACGTGGAGAAAATTAACAATTCTGTTTCCCACAGGATTGTGTTGTGCAGCTAAGGGCAAACTAAAGTGCATGGAGGCTGCTGCCGGAGAGGCGGCGGGACCAAGGTGCTCGCCATCATTGAGGGGCTTGGACATGTCTGCTAGATTCCCTACCCTGGCCACGGAAGGACTGGTGGGCCACGGACTATGGGCTGGATTTCTGAGATCATGCCCCATAACGCATGGGAGTACCTACCCAGTAAACAGCTAGCACTGACTGACCAAAGGGCAAGCCCAGCTGAAAAGAACACTTGTTTCTTGAATACCTCAGTTCACTTCAATTCTGTATGTAGAGGGTGGAGGGGTCATGAGTTTGGAATAACCCTGCAAGTGAAAGGCTTAGTCACCAGAATCTCTGGAGTAGGGTGTTGCTTCAAAGAGGCAGGGTCACCCGGAGCACGTCTGTGGGGCTGTGCCACCTATCTAGTTACAGGTGGGCAGGAACAAAGTTTAGCCCAGGTGTCACTGAGGCGGGTCAGTCAGGGCTTTGTTGAGTGGCAGCAGGGGCTCGGACGAGGTCTGCCCATGATGCAAAACTTGAAAGGACATGGGGTTTCACCTCAACAGGCAATGGTAAGTCCAGGACTTCAGCTGCCCATCTGATGACCACAGCAAATGAGGCGGTCTCTTCTTTTGAGGGACCAGGAAGTAAACCCAGCCCGTGGCAGGGTATTTGTTCAGTTCACTGGCTTCTTATATGTTGAAATTGTCATCATCGTATTGTGGGGGAAAATTCATCCCCATGGTCGCCAAAGGCTGGCTGTGGTCAAAATCTGGTCAGAAAAGTAGTTGGAGTGCTTGAGGGTGGCTCCTAGGCAAAGGTGCTGTTTTGTCTGAATCAGAGTGAACAGGAGCTGGTCACATCAGGACTGTTCCACAATGGGACCTTGAGGTTGAGATGGATTTGGTTTGGAACCAGCCAACACAATAGAATCTACGTCCTATTCCGGCATCTGGGCCAGCATGGACATGGCAGGAACATGTGTGGATCATATTGCCAGACTGGATTCAGGAGACATGCTCGGCACAGAGGACGAATCTGCCAGTGGTAACCCAACTGAAGGCCTCCCTTCATTAATGTGGCATGAAGGCGAGCAAGTCAAAGATGAGCAACATGGCTTCTGTGAAAGCCATAATTGGATGTAAAATCACAGATGGCCCCAAAAATTCTGGGTGCATCAGGATCAGCTGCAGTATCGACTCCTTGGTGGGGGACCAGAGCAGGATTGGAGGGCATCTTGATGCCCTCGTGACTTCTCAGAGGAAGAATGGCAAGACTGGTACAAGTCCCGCTTGGCCTTCTTATTGCACAAGTTACTAACTTGTGTAACGATATATCTGTAAGAGACAGTAGTTAGTGACAGATTCCTTACCTTAGAATATCCCCAGGCGTCAGGCTGGATCCGGGAAAGTTTTTGCGTAGCAGTACCCTTGCGCGTCGGTAGGCGGCGTCGTGCGGCTCCGCGTCCGTCGTCGGCGTCGTGATCGCCGGGATGACGTCGCGGGCAGTACTTAGACGCCGCCCCTGCGCGCTGACGTCAGTTCTGTACACGACTTTCCGCGCCAGGAACACAGAGCCATGCAAGAAGCTGACATAGGTGTCTGAAAAATACTAGGGCCCTGAAAGGGATGTCCTTAACCCTAGAAATCAGTTCGCAGAACGGGGAGGATGGGTGGGGCGGTAAGGAATCTGTCACTAACTACTGTCTCTTACAGATATTTCGTTACACAAGTTAGTAACTTGTGCATCTGAAAGAGACACGTTAGTGACAGATTCCTTACCTTAGAATAGATACCCCAGCAATACCAACCCCGGTGGTGGGTCTGCGAACATAGATCAGACAAGGAAGTCCTGGAGGACAGAACGGCCAAAGAAGCCGTCCCTCCGGACCGGACTGTCAAGGCAGTAATGTTTTGTAAACGTGTGCAGCGAGGCCCACGTAGCTGCCTGACAGATAACCGGCAGCGGAACACCGCGGCCCAAGGCCGTGGTAGCAGCCGTTGCCCTGGTGGAATGGGCACGCAGCCCAACAGGAGGCTCCTTCTTAGCCAAAGAATAGCAGGTCTTGATGCACAAGGTAACCCAGCGGGAGATGGTTCGTTTGTGCACCGCCCGACCTTTTTTGGCGCCCACGTAGCCAACAAAGAGCTGGTCATCCACCCGGAAGTGTTTCGTGCGGTCGAGATAGAAGGAGAGCGCACGTTTTGGGTCCAGACGGTGGAGCCTCTCTTCCTCTCTGGAAGGATGCGGAGGCGGAATGAAGTTAGGCAAAGTGATGGTCTGCCCAATGTGGAAGGCAGTAACCACCTTTGGCAAGAAGGACGGACGCGTCCGAAGAACAACCTTGTCTGGATGAACAGACAGAAAGGGAGGTTTGCATGATAGAGCCTGGAGCTCACTCACCCGCCGAGCGGAGGTGATGGCCACCAGAGTCTTCAGAGTGAGAAGACGAAGAGGACAGTTATGTAGAGGCTCAAAGGGAGCGCACATTAAAAAGGTAAGAACCAAGTTCAAGTCCCACTGAGGCATCACAAACGGAACAGGAGGGAAGAGGTGTGTAATGCCTTTTAAGAACCTGTTAACAACAGGGGACTTGAAAAGGGAGGGCTGATCAGGGAGCCTGAGGAAGGCCGAGATAGCACAAAGATAACCCTTGATGGTACCCAGGGCAGAACCCTGTTGGGCCAGAGAAAGAAGGAACAGAAGGACCTCAGAGAGAGGGGCAGAAAGGGGATTCACAGCCTTTGCTGTGCACCATGCCACAAATTTGTTCCACCTGCAGGCGTATACCACCTTAGTGGAGGGACGCCTAGCTGCCAGAATCACATCACAAACTTCGGGAGGCAAGTCGAAAGGAATCAACTGCCGCCGCTCAATCTCCACGCAAGCAGGTGTAGACTGGACAGGTTCGGGTGGAGGACCGTCCCCTGCTGCTGCGACAGAAGATCCTCCCGAAGAGGCATACGGATCGGGGGATCTACGCTCATACTGAGTAGCTCGGGATACCAAACTCTTCGAGCCAAGTCCGGAGCCACAAGAATGTCTTGGGCCCGGTCGTGCCGAATCTTCTTCAACACTCTGGGTAGAAGTGGTATAGGCGGAAAGGCGTACAACAGACCGCAACTCCACTCGCGACGAAAAGCGTCGCCGAGCGAGTGCCGCCTTGGAAATTCCAACGCGCAGAACTGATGACATTGCGCGTTCTCTTCGGTGGCGAATAGATCTAACCAAGGCTCTCCCCATTGTAGAAAGAGTCCTTGCGCCACTTCCGAGTGAAGACGCCATTCGTGATCCATCATGCACCTGCGGCTGAGGTTCGTCCGCCCTGGCGTTCAGGGAACCTGCCAGGTGTTGAACCATCAGGAACATGCTGTGATGTTCCAGCCATGTCCAGAGGCGCAGAGCCTCCTGACAGAGGGTCCACGACCCCACCCCGCCCTGTTTGTTGCAGTACCACATGGCGGTGGTGTTGTCTGTGAACACCTGCACTACCTTTCCTTTGACAGAGGGAAGGAATGCCTTGAGTGCAAGTCGGATCGCCCGGAGCTCCAGAAGGTTGATATGGAGCCGGGACTCCGCCGGAGACCAGAGGCCTCTGATCTCCGCCTCTCCCATGTGACCGCCCCATCCCAGAAGGGACGCGTCCGTCACAACTGTGTGCTCTGGCTGGGGAAGGGAGAGGGATCTGCCCATGACCCATTGCCGGTTCGAGAGCCACCACTGCAACTGTTTTGCAGTCCCCTCCGAGATCTGGACGTGATCGGACAGGTTGCCCTGGTGCTGCGCCCACTGGAACTTCAGGTCCCACTGCAGAGCCCGCATATGCCATCTGGCATGATTGACCAGCAGGATGCAGGAGGCCATGAGGCCCAGCAGCCTCAGGGTCATCCGTACCGAAACACAGGATAAAGGCCGAAAGATCGGAATCATAGCCTGAATATCCCGGACTCGCCGTTCGGGAGGATAGGCCCGAAACTGCGTCGTGTCCAGAACTGCTCCGATGAAAAGGAGCTGTGGAGAAGGAATCAGATGCGACTTCGGCACATTGATGGAGAACCCCAGCGAGTGCAGGAGTTCGGCCGTAATCTGGAGGTGGGAGGCGACTGCCTGGGACGAGTCCGCCTTCAGCAGCCAGTCGTCGAGGTAGGGGAAGACTGAAACCCCTGCCCGGCGCAGATGAGCTGCGACCACCGCCATCACTTTCGTGAACACCCGAGGGGCACTGGTAAGGCCAAAGGGGAGCACGGTGAACTGAAAATGCTCGAGGCCTACCGTGAACCGAAAGTAACGCCGGTGGGCCGGCAGGCCGGGGATGTGGAAATAGGCGTCCTGCAAGTCCAACGCTACCAACCAGTCTCCAGGGTCGAGGGCAGTCAAGACCTGAGCTAGGGTGAGCATCTTGAACTTCTCCTTCCGGAGGAAGCGATTGACGTTCCGGAGGTCCAAGATAGGACGCATGTCCTCCTTGTCCTTTTTGGGCACCGGGAAGTAGTGGGAGTAGCAACCACGTCCTACTTCTGGGGTCGGAACCTGTTCAATGGCCCTCTTGGCCAAGAGGGCCGTGACTTCCTTCTGCAGAAGTATCAAGTGATCCCCGGACATGCGGTGAAATTGAGGTGGCATGGCTGGGGGGGTGGTCTCGAAAGGGAGGGAGTTGCCCCTAAGGACAATGTCCAAGACCCACCTGTCCGAGGTGGTTGGACGCCAGTGGTGAAGGTGATGGCGGACCCTGCCCCCTACTGGCGTGCTGTGCACCTGAAAGGAGGGACTAGGAGGGCTTGGAGTCCGCGGACGGGTTGGAGGTGGTGGCCTGACCCGCACGCTGGTTGCCCGAACCGCCACAGCGGTATCCACGTCCTCGGCCACGCGAAGACGCCTGCTGCGCGGGCCGGTGGCTGGGCTGCTGACGTGACTGGGCGCCCCTTCCGTGGCCACGATAGGGGCGAAAAGCAGAAGGTAGCGGAGGGCGTGTAGCAGAAAGGCCCAGGGACTTGGCAGTAGCCCGTGAGTCCTTAAAACGCTCCAACGCATGGTCTGCTTTGGAACCAAAAAGACCGACTCCATCAAAGGGCATGTCCATGAGAGTATTCTGGACATCTCCTGAAAAACCAGTGGTTCTCAGCCAGGCGTGGCGACGCAGCGCCACCGTCGTTGCAATAGATCTGCCCAGCGAGTCGGCGGTATCAAGGCCACAACGTATGGTGTATTTGGCCGCATCCCTTCCTTCCGCAATGGCACGGGTAAGCAGTGTCTGGACCACCTCAGAACACTGGGGCAAAACAGTCGCCACCGAATCCCACAAGGAGTGGGTATATCGGCCCAAAAGACAAGCGGTGTTGATGGACCGCAAGCCAGCACTGGAGGAAGAAAAACCCTTCTTCCCAAATTGATCCAGGCGTTTGGATTCCCTATCCGGAGGGGCGGTAGGGAAGGCGGTTTGGGAAGCGGAGGCTTGGACAACCAAGCTCTCAGGAGTGGGGTGGACAGAGAGAAACAAGGGGTCGCCCGGAGCTGGGCGATGGCGTCGGGACACGTTCCTATCCACAGGAGCCCCTGTGTTGGGCTTGGACCAGGCGCCCAAAAGAACGTCAGTTAGTGCATCGTTAAACGGCAGCACAGTCTCCAAGGAGGAGGCCGCCGGCTGAAGCACTTCTGTCAAGAGATTAGTCTTGACCGTCACCGTAGGGAGTCGGAGATGTAAGGCTCCAGCTGCCCTACGCAACACCGTTGCAAAATTGGCTCCCTCCTCCGTAGCCACGGGAGGAGACAGCATGCCAGTGTCAGGGGAAGTATCTAGACCACTGGCATCCCCTAGTTCCTCTGCCCAGTCCTCATCATACTGACACTGCTGTGCCAGAGGGTCCTCAGACCCCTCCCAGTCCTCCTCTGGTTCAAAATAAGGAGGAGGCGGGACATTTGGGACCCAAGGTCCCATCGGCGGCGGAACCGGCGTCGAGCGACGTCGGTCCGGCTCCATGTCCGGAGCCGGAGAGTACATGGGGACGACGCCGCCCGGAGCCCCGGGCGGCGTCAGAAACGGCACCGGAGACATCGACGCCAGCGTGGTCAGGTCGACCGGCGTCGATGGGGGTTGCGGTACCACCGGAGCCGGGATCGAGGCCGGGGCCGAAGCCGGAGCCGGGACCGAGGCTGGAGGCACGAGCGACGCCGGGACTGGAGTCGTCGGCGACGCCGGGGCAACCACATCAGGGCCCACGGGGCCCGAAGGCGCACCGGAGGGACCTTGAGGCCCGAAGAGGCGGGCCATGGCCGAAAGGAATTCCTGTACTTGGGCCGGATCCGCCCCCGAACCCGGGAAGGACGGGTATTGCGGGTGCGACTCCACAGGCATGTCCGGGGCCGCGGGGACGGTGCCGGGAGGGGCCTCAGCCGAGTCGCGAGACCGGCGAGGCGAAGTCCTAGAGCGATGATGCTTTTGGACTTCTTGTGCTTAGACTTACCGGACGACGAAGACTTGGATCCCGACGACCGGTGAGGACTCCGCGACCGACCCCTCGACCTCTCACGCGACCGGGGCTTGGTGTGGCGCGGAGCCGACTGCCGGGCATCGAGGAGCTTTCGAGACCGCTCTCGCAAAGCTTTCGGGTTGAGGGCCCGGCAGTCGGAACACGACTTCGTGTCGTGGCCTCGGCCGAGGCAGAAGAGACACTCCAGATGCGGGTCTGTGATGGACATCATCCGAGCACAGGCGTCGCAACGTTTAAAGCCGGGCATCCCTACGACACCTTGGAGTCGATTCGAAAGAAACAGTGAAAAAATTCACCCAAAAAGTTAGTCAAAAAATGACTAGGGCACTGCTCTTCCCGGATCTGCGCTTGCTGGCGCGGAAAAGAAGAACTGACGTCAGCGCGCAGGGGCGGCGTCTAAGTACTGCCCGCGACGTCATCCCGGCGATCACGACGCCGACGACGGACGCGGAGCCGCACGACGCCGCCTACCGACTCGCAAGGGTACTGCTACGCAAAAAACTTTCCGGATCCAGCCTGACGCCTGGGGATATTCTAAGGTAAGGAATCTGTCACTAACGTGTCTCTTTCAGATATGTTTATTTTTGGACTTTGACATATGCAAAAACTTGAACCACAACAAAGACCTGTCACAGGAAAGGCCCAGAGAGCGGGAACAGGTCTGTGCTCTTGTCCAAGAGTAGGAATGGGGCTTTTATGACTTCCTTTAGAGTTCGGCCACATACAGCTTGGCTTTGCGATCCCAAATCACTTTCAGGAGCATGAACGCGCACACACCTCGCACGACTTGGCTTTGTGGCCCGAACTCAAACATCAGAGACATGTGTTGTGTCATCCGTCACAGATATCTGCTTGCGACTGTTCTTTTCAAGGTTTAAACCCTGTTTTAGGAGGGAACATGTTCCCTTGCACACTGGAACATAATTGAGTTAGAAAAAAATGTGTCAACTGATGAGCAAAAGTTAGGAGCTAGGTCCCGATGTGTGCAAGGCGTGAAAAGAAAGGAACTGTTGTCAGCACAGTTGGGTGGCATTTATATGCAGCTCCAGCTGTCACTGATGGGAGGTGGGGGGTTGTTGCGGAGTCACAAGTCGCCACCTACCAGTGTGTGCAGCGGCAATGCTGAAACAGCTTCCGGGAACACTCTGGCACCTGAGGATATTCTAAAGATGAGGAATTTTAAGTTAGAAGTATCCATCAGATTGTGATATTTATTCTATTAGTCTAAGATGGTGGCTGCCTTTCCTTATATTTGTTTATCGTGTATGCTTCTCTGATTTCCGCTTCCAGATAAGCATTACTTAGTCATTTGTAAATGGCAGATAGAATCTTCTTCTCATGGGTACAGTTAATGCATCTTCACATAATGGTTCCCTTTCCTTGAATAACATAATGGCTTTAATGAATGTCCTTCACATTGGTGTGACACTAAGAGTTTTCCAGTAAAAAATGGACTCTGGTTATTTGAGATGGGTATTGTTTTTTCAATACGATTTACATTTTTAGTTACAAATTTTTATGAAATATTTAGCCACTCCAAGTTGGTGGTTTCCATCACTTGTATATGGCTATCGCATTTTCTCCTCTGATTTCCTGTTTTGGGTTAAGTATTTTTGGGGACTTTTCTGTTCACTTAAAAGATACCAGTCAATCGTTAACTAGGATATCATGCATTTATGCTGAATTGTCATAAACCCTTGACTGATTCACTAATGGAGTATATACTTGCTCTTTATGGCGTTTTGACTGTAATAAAATGATTACGTCTGGGGCTGGCAGAAGTTTAATACAAAATATGTTAAGTGCAGTGTGAATATTTGGTACGTATAGATTCATTACTGTGCCAATCTAATATGGCAGGGCAGCCTTCTTGGTTAATTACATAATAAGCGAGAACGTGAACGTCTAGATGCTATGTGCTTAGTTAGCTTTCTTTTCTTTTGAGTAGATTAGCTACATCTTGACGATGTTGTAAAACCATTGTTGATATTTAGGAAAGAAAATGTTGGCAACAGAGGAGGAATGCCACTGTTGCACAAGTAACGATATATCTGTAAGAGACAGTAGTTAGTGACAGATTCCTTACCTTAGAATATCCCCAGGCGTCAGGCTGGATCCGGAAAGTTTTTTGCGTAGCAGTACCCTTGCGCGTCGGTAAGCGTCGTGGTGCGGCTCCGTGTCTGTCGTCGGCGTCGTGGTCGCCGGGATGACGTCGCGGGCAGTACTTAGACGCCGCCCCTGCGCACTGACATCCGTTCTGTACACGACTTTCCGCGCCAGGAAAGCAGAGCCATGCAAGAAGCTTACATAGGTGTCTGAAAAATACTAGGGCCCTGAAAGGGATGTCCTTAACCCTAGAAATCAGTTCGCAGAACGGGGAGGATGGGTGGGGCGGTAAGGAATCTGTCACTAACTACTGTCTCTTACAGATATATCGTTACACAACTTAGTAACTTGTGCATCTGAAAGAGACACGTTAGTGACAGATTCCTTACCTTAGAATAGATACCCCAGCAATACCAACCCCGGTGGTGGGTCTGCGAACAAAGATCAGACAAGGAAGTCCCGGAGGACAGAACGGCCAAAGAAGCCGTCCCTCCGGACCTGACTGTCAAGGCAGTAATGCTTTGTAAATGTGTGCAGCGAGGCCGACCTAGCTGCCTGACAGATATCCTGCAGCGGAACACCGCGGCCCAAAGCCGTGGTAGCAGCCGTTGCCCTGGTGGAATGGGCACGCAGCCCAACAGGAGGCTCCTTCTTAGCCAAAGAATAGCAGGCTTTGATACACAAGGTTACCCAGCGGGAGATGGTTCTCTTGTGCACCGCCCGACTTTTATTGGCGCCCACGTAGCCAACAAAGAGCTGGTCATCCACCCGGAAATGGCGTGTGCGGTCGATGTAAAAGGAAAGCGCACGTTTTGGGTCCAGACGGTGGAGCCTCTCTTCCTCTCTGGAAGGATGCGGAGGCGGAAAGAAGGTGGGCAAAGTGATGCTCTGCCCAATGTGGAAGGCAGTAACCACCTTTGGCAAGAAGGACGGACGCGTCCGAAGAACAACCTTGTCTGGATGGACAGACAGAAAGGGAGGTTTGCATGATAGAGCCTGGAGCTCACTCACCCGCCGAGCGGAGGTGATGGCCACCAGAAAGGCTGTCTTCAGAGTCAGAAGAGGACAGTTATGTAGAGGCTCAAAGGGAGCGCACATAAGAAAGGTAAGAACCAAGTTCAAGTCCCACTGAGGCATCACAAACGGAACAGGAGGGAAGAGGTGTGTAATGCCTTTTAGAAACCGGTTAACAACAGGGGACTTGAAAAGGGAGGGCTGATCAGGAAGCCTGAGGAAGGCCGAGATGGCACAAAGATAGCCCTTGATGGTACCCAGGGCAGAACCCTGTTGGGCCAGGGAAAGAAGGAACAGGAGAACCTCAGAGAGAGGGGCAGAAAGGGATTCACAGCCTTTGCTGTGCACCATGCCACAAACTTGTTCCACCTGCAGGCGTATACCACCTTAGTGGAGGGACGCCTGGCTGCCAGAATCACATCACAAACTTCGGGAGGCAAGTCGAAAGGAATCAACTGCCGCCGCTCAATCTCCACGCAAGCAGGTGGAGGCTGGACAGGTTCGGGTGGAGGACCGTCCCCTGCTGCTGCGACAGAAGATCCTCCCGAAGAGGCAGACGGATCAGGGGATCTACGCTCATACTGAGTAGCTCGGGATACCAAACTCTTCGAGCCCAGTCCGGAGCCACAAGAATGACTTGGGCCCGGTCGTGCCGAATCTTCTTCAACACTCTGGGTAGAAGTGGTATAGGCGGAAAGGCGTACAACAGACCGCAACTCCACTCGCGACGAAAAGCGTCGCAGAGCGAGTGCCGCCTTGGAAATTGCAACGCGCAGAACTGATGACATTGCGCGTTCTCTTCGGTGGCGAATAGATCTAACCAAGGCTCTCCCCACTGTAGAAAGAGTCCTTGCGCCACTTCCGAGTGAAGACGCCATTTGTGATCCATCATGCACCTGCGGCTGAGTTCGTCCGCCCTGGCGTTCAGGGAACCTGCCAGGTGTTGAACCATCAGGAACATGCCCTGATGTTCCAGCCATGTCCAGAGGCGCAGAGCCTCCTGACAAAGGGTCCACGACCCCACCCCGCCTTGTTTGTTGCAATACCACATGGCGGTGGTGTTGTCTGTGAACACCTGCACTACCTTCCCTTTGACAGAGGGAAGGAATGCCTTGAGTGCAAGTCGGATCGCCCGGAGCTCCAGAAGGTTGATATGGAGCCGGGACTCGGCCGGAGTCCAGAGGCCTCTGATCTCCGCCTCTCCCATGTGACCGCCCCATCCCAGAAGGGACGCGTCCGTCACAACTGTGTGCTCTGGCTGGGGAAGGGAGAGGGATCTGCCCATGACCCATTGCCGGTTCGAGAGCCACCACTGCAACTGTAGTGCAGTCCCCTCCGAGATCTGGACGTGATCGGACAGGTTGCCCTGGTGCTGAGCCCACTGGAACTTCAGGTCCCACTGCAGAGCCCGCATATGCCATCTGGCATGATTGACCAGCAGGATGCAGGAGGCCATGAGGCCCAGCAGCCTCAGGGTCATCCGTACAGAAACCCAGGATAAAGGCTGAAAGATCGGAATCATAGCCCGAATATCCCGGACTCGCCGTTCGGGAGGATAGGCCCGAAACTGCGTCGTGTCCAGAACTGCTCCGATGAAAAGGAGCTGTGGAGAAGGAATCAGATGCGACTTCGGCACATTGATGGAGAACCCCAGCGAGTGCAGGAGTTCGGCCGTAGTCTGGAGGTGGGAGACGACTGCCTGGGACGAGCCCGCCTTCAGCAGCCAGTCGTCGAGGTAGGGGGAAGACTGAAACCCCTGCCCGGCGCAGATGAGCTGCGACCACCGCCATCACTTTCGTGAACACCCGAGGGGCACTGGTAAGGCCAAAGGGGAGCACGGTGAACTGAAAATGCTCGAGGCCTACCGTGAACTGCAGGTAACGCCGGTGGGCCGGCAGGACGGGGATGTGAAGATAAGCGTCCTGCAAGTCCAACGCTACCAACCAGTCTCCAGGGTCGAGGGCAGTCAAGACCTGAGCTAGGGTGAGCATCTTGAACTTCTCCTTCCGGAGGAAGCGATTGACGTTCCGGAGGTCCAAGATAGGACGCATGTCCTCCTTGTCCTTTTTGGGCACCAGGAAGTAGTGGGAGTAGCAACCACGCCCTACTTCTGGGGTCGGAACATGCTCGATGGCCCTCTTGGCCAAGAGGGCCGTGACTTCCTTCTGCAGAAGTACCAAGTGATCCCCTGACATGCGGTGGAATTGAGGTGGCATGGCTGGGGGGGTGGTCTCGAAGGGGAGGGAGTAGCCCCTTCGGACAATGTCCAAGACCCACCTGTCCGAGGTGATGGGACGCCAGTGGTGAAGGTGATGGCGGACCCTGCCCCCTACTGGCGTGCTGTGCACCGGAAAGGAGGGACTAGGAGGGCTTGGAGGCCGCGGACGGGTTGGAGGTGGTGGCCTGACCCGCACGCTGGTTGCCCGAACCGCCACGGCGGTATCCACGTCCTCGGCCACGCGTAGACGCTTGCTGTGTGGGCCGGTGGCTGGGCAGCTGACGTGACTGGGCTCCCCTTCCGTGGCCACGAAAGGGGCGAAAAGCAGAGGTGAGCGGAGGGCGTACAACAGAAAGGCCCAGGGACTTGGCCGTAGCCCGTGAGTCCTTAAACGCTCCAGCGCATGGTCTGCCTTTGAACCAAAAAGACCGACTCCATCAAAGGGCATGTCCATGAGTGTATTCTGGACATCACCCAAGAAACCAGTTGTTCTCAGCCAGGCGTGGCGACGTAGCGCCACCGTCGTCGCAAGCGATCTGCCCAGTGAGTCGGCGGTATCAAGGCCACAACGGATGGTGTATTTAGCCGCATCTCGCCCTTCCGCAATGGCGCGGGTAAGCAGTGTCTGGACCTCCTCAGAACACTGCGGCAAAACAGCCGCCACCGAATCCCACAGGGAGTGGGTATATCGGCCCAAAAGGCAAGCGGTGTTGACGGACCGCAAGCCAGCACTGGAGGAAGAAAAAGCCTTCTTCCCAAATTGGTCCAGGCGTTTGGATTCCCTATCCGGAGGGGCGGTAGGGAAGGCGGTTTGGGAGGCAGAGGCTTGGACAACCAAGCTCTCAGGGGTGGGGTGTTGGGAGAGAAACAAGGGGTCGCCCGGAGCAGGGCGATGGCGTCGGGCCACGTTCCTATCCACAGGAGCCCCTGTGGTGGGTTTGGACCAGGCACCCAAAAGAACGTCAGTGAGTGCATCATTAAACGGCAGCACAGTCTCCGAAGAGGAAGCCGCCGGCTGAAGCACTTCTGTCAGGAAGTTAGTCCTGACGGCCCAGTAGGCAACTGGAGATGTAAGGCTCCAGCTGCTCTACGCAACACCGTTGCAAAATTAGCTCCCTCCTCCGTAGCCACGGGAGGAGACAGCATGCCAGGGACCGACGCCGTCCGGAGCCCCGGACGGCGTCAGGAACGGCACCGGGGACATCGGCGTCGGTGGAGGCGTGGTTAGGTCAACCGGCGTCGATGGGGGTTGCGGTACCACCGGAGCCGGGATCGAGGCCGGGGCCGGAGCCGAGGCCGGGATGAAGGCTGGTGGGACAGGCGGCGCCGGGACCGGAGTCGACGGCAGAGCCGGGGCAACTCCATCAGGGCCCGCGGGGCCCGAAGGCGCACCGGAGGGACCTGAAGGCCCGAAGAGGCGGGCCATGGCCGACAGGAATTCCTGTATTTCGGCCGGAGTCGCCCCCGAACCCGGAAAGAACGGGTAATTCGGGGGCGGCTCTACAGGCATGTCCGGGGCCGCGGGGACAGTGCCGACTGGGGCCTCAGCCGAGTCGCGAGACCGGCGAGGCGAAGTCTTAGAGCGATGACGCTTCTTAGACTTTTTGTGCTTCGACTTACCGGAGGAGCGCGAAGACTTGGATTCCGACGAACGGCGGGGACTCCGCGACCGGCCCCTCGACCTCTTCCGGGACCGGGGCTTGGTGCGGCGCGGAGCCGACTGCCGGACCTCGAGTAACTTTCGAGACCGCTCTCGCAAAGCCTTCGGATGAAGTTTCCGGCAGTCAGGGCACGACTTCGTGTCGTGGTCTCGGCCGAGACAGAAGAGACACTCAAGATGCGGATCCGTGATCGACATCATGCGACCACAGGCCTCGCATGGCTTAAAGCCGGGCATCCCTACGACACCTTAGGAGTCGTGAAGACTCGATGAAGAAACAGTGAAAAAATTCACAAAAAAGGGTAGTCAAAAAGTGACTAGGGCACTGCTCATCCCGGATCTGCGCTTACTGGCGCGTAAAAAGAAGAACTGACGTCAGCGCGCAGGGGCGGCGTCTAAGTACTGCCCGCGACGTCATCCCGGCGACCACGACGCCGGACGCGTAGCCGCACGACGACGCCTACCGACGCGCAAGGGTACTGCTACACAAAAAACTTTCCGGATCCAGCCTGACGCCTGGGGATATTCTAAGGTAAGGAATCTGTCACTAACGTGTCTCTTTCAGATAAGATAATATATGTTTGTTAAGTTCTTTTCTTTTGAGTAGATGGACTACAACTTAACCATGTTAAAATATTCATGATATTTAGGTTACCAAATATCTCAGCCACTTTAATGATTGCATCAATACTAAGCATATTAATTGTTTAGGGATAAAATGTCAGTAACAGAGTTCAATATGGCTGTCTTTCAGGTTAAGTGAAACACCACCATGACGACATCATGTGCTCCTTTGAGGTTTTCGCCAGACGTCAGTTTTATGTTCCAAGATAGAGTCATTTCAATAAAGGGACCATCAAGATTTTTACAATAATATGGATGCACAAGTTACTAACTCGTGTAACGATATATCTGTAAGAGACAGTAGTTAGTGACAGATTCCTTACCTTAGAATATCCCCAGGCGTCAGGCTGGATCCGGAAAGTTTTTGCGTAGCAGTACCCTTGCGCGTCGGTAGGCGGCGTCGTGCGGCTCCGCGTCCGTCGTCGGCGTCGTGATCGCCGGGATGACGTCGCGGGCAGTACTTAGGCGCCGCCCCTGCGCGCTGACGTCAGTTCTGTACACGACTTTCCGCGCCAGGAACGCAGAGCCATGCAAGAAGCTGACATAGGTGTCTGAAAAATACTAGGGCCCTGAAAGGGATGTCCTTAACCCTAGAAATCAGTTCGCAGAACGGGGAGGATGGGTGGGGCGGTAAGGAATCTGTCACTAACTACTGTCTTTTACAGATATATCGTTACACAAGTTAGTAACTTGTGCATCTGAAAGAGACACGTTAGTGACAGATTCCTTACCTTAGAATAGATACCCCAGCAATACCAACCCCGGTGGTGGGTCTGCGAACAAAGATCAGACAAGGAAGTCCTGGAGGACAGAACGGCCAAAGAAGCCGTCCCTCCGGACCTGACTGTCAAGGCAGTAATGCTTTGTAAACGTGTGCAGCGAGGCCCACGTAGCTGCCTGACAGATAACCGGCAGCGGAACACCGCGGCCCAAGGCCGTGGTAGCAGCCGTTGCCCTGGTGGAATGGGCACGCAGCCCAACAGGAGGCTCCTTCTTAGCCAAAGAATAGCAGGTTTTGATGCACAAGGTAACCCAGCGGGAGATGGTCCTCTTGTGCACCGCCCGACCTTTTTTGGCGCCCACGTAGCCAACAAAGAGCTGGTCATCCACCCGGAAGTGTTTTGTGCGGTCGATATAGAAGGAGAGCGCACGTTTTGGGTCCAGACGGTGGAGCCTCTCTTCCTCTCTGGAAGGATGCGGAGGCAGAAAGAAGGTGGGCAAAGTGATGGTCTGCCCAATGTGGAAAGCAGTAACCACCTTTGGCAAGAAGGACGGACGCGTCCGAAGAACAACCTTGTCTGGATGAACAGACAGAAAGGGAGGTTTGCAAGATAGAGCCTGGAGTTCACTCACCCGCCGAGCGGAGGTGATGGCCACCAGAAAGGCTGTCTTCAGAGTCAGAAGACGAAGAGGACAGTTATGTAGAGGCTCAAAGGGAGCGCACATTAAAAGGTAAGAACCAAGTTCAAGTCCCACTGAGGCATCACAAACGGAACAGGAGGGAAGAGGTGAGTAATGCCTTTTAAGAACCTGTTAACAACAGGGGACTTGAAAAGGGAGGGCTGATCAGGGAGCCTGAGGAAGGCCGAGATAGCACAAAGATAACCCTTGATGGTACCCAGGGCAGAACCCTGTTGGGCCAGAGAGAGAAGGAACAGAAGGACCTCAGAAAGAGGGGCAGAAAGGGGATTCACAGCCTTTGCTGTGCACCATGCCACAAATTTGTTCCACCTGCAGGCGTATACCACCTTAGTGGAGGTACGCCTGGCTGCCAGAATCACATCACAAACTTCGGGAGACAAGTCGAAAGGAATCAACTGCCGCCGCTCAATCTCCACGCAAGCAGGTGTAGACTGGACAGGTTCGGGTGGAGGACCGTCCCCTGCTGCTGCGACAGAAGATCCTCCCGCAGAGGCAGACGGATCGGGGGATCTACGCTCATATTGAGTAGCTCGGGATACCAAACTCTTCGAGCCCAGTCCGGAGCCACAAGAATGACTTGGGCCCGGTCGTGCCGAATCTTCTTCAACACTCTGGGTAGAAGTGGTATAGGCGGAAAGGCGTACAACAGACCGCAACTCCACTCGCGACGAAAAGCGTCGCCGAGCGAGTGCCGCCTTGGAAATTCCAACGCGCAGAACTGATGACATTGCGCGTTCTCTTCGGTGGCGAATAGATCTAACCAAGGCTCTCCCCACTGTAGAAAGAGTCCTTGCGCCACTTCAGAGTGAAGACGCCATTCGTGATCCATCATGCACCTGCGGCTGAGTTCGTCCGCCCTGGCGTTCAGGGAACCTGCCAGGTGTTGAACCATCAGGAACATGCCCTGATGTTCCAGCCATGTCCAGAGGCGTAGAGCCTCCAGACAATGGGTCCAAGACCCCACCCCGCCCTGTTTGTTGCAGTACCACATGGCGGTGGTGTTGTCTGTGAACACCTGCACTACCTTCCCTTTGACAGAGGGAAGGAATGCCTTGAGTGCAAGTCGGATCGCCCGGAGCTCCAGAATGTTGATATGGAGCCGGGACTCCGCCGGAGACCAGAGGCCTCTGATCTCCGCCTCTCCCATGTGACCGCCCCATCCCAGAAGGGACGCGTCCGTCACAACTGTATGCTCTGGCTGGGGAAGGGAGAGGGATCTGCCCATGACCCATTGCCGGTTCGAGAGCCACCACTGCAACTGTTTTGCAGTCCCCTCCGAGATCTGGACGTGATCGGACAGGTTGCCCTGGTACTGCGCCCACTGGAACTTCAGGTCCCACTGCAGAGCCCGCATATGCCATCTGGCATGATTGACCAGCAGGATGCAGGAGGCCATGAGGCCCAGCAGCCTCAGGGTCATCCGTACCGAAACCCAGGATAAAGGCTGAAAGATCGGAATCATAGCCTGAATATCCCGGACTCGCCGTTCGGGAGGATAGGCCCGAAACTGTGTCGTGTCCAGAACTGCTCCGATGAAGAGGAGCTGTGGAGAAGGAATCAGATGCGACTTCGGCACATTGATGGAGAACCCCAGCGAGTGCAGGAGTTCGGCCGTAGTCTGGAGGTGGGAGACGACTGCCTGGGACGAGCCCGCCTTCAGCAGCCAGTCGTCGAGGTAGGGGAAGACTGAAACCCCTGCCCGGCGCAGATGAGCTGCGACCACCGCCATCACTTTCGTGAACACCCGAGGGGCACTGGTAAGGCCAAGGGGAGCACGGTGAACTGAAAATGCTCGGGGCCTACCGTGAACCGAAGGTAACGCCGGTGGGCCGGCAGGACGGGGATGTGGAAATATGCGTCCTGCAAGTCCAACGCTACCAACCAGTCTCCAGGGTCGAGGGCAGTCAAGACCTGAGCTAGGGTGAGCATCTTGAACTTCTCCTTCCGGAGGAAGCGATTGACGTTCCGGAGGTCCAAGATAGGACGCATGTCCTCCTTGTCCTTTTGGGCACCAGAAAGTAGTGGGAGTAGCAACCACGCCCTACTTCTGGGGTCGGAACACGCTCGATGGCCCTCTTGGTCAAGAGGGCCGTGAATTCCTTCTGCAGAAGTACCAAGTGATCCCCTGACATGCGGTGGAATTGAGGTGGCATGGCTGGGGGGTGGTCTCGAAGGGGAGGGAGTAGCCCCTTCGGACAATGTCCAAGACCCACCTGTCCGAGGTGATGGTACGCCAGTGGGGAAGGTGATGGCGGACCCTGCCCCCTACTGGCGTGCTGTGCACCTGAAAGGAGGGACTAGGAGGGCTTGGAGGCCGCGGACGGGTTGGAGGTGGTGGCCTGACCCGCACGCTGGTTGCCCGATCCGCCACGGCGGAATCCACGTCCTCGGCCACGCGAAGACGCCTGCTGCGCGGGCCGGTGGCTGGGCTGCTGACGTGACGGGGCGCCCCTTCCGTGGCCACGATAGGGGCGAAAAGCACAAGTCAGCGGAGGGCGTGTAGCAGAAAGGCCCAGGGACTTGGCAGTAGCCCGTGAGTCCTTAAAGCGCTCCAACGCATGGTCTGCTTTGGACCCAAAAAGACCGACTCCATCAAAGGGCATGTCCATGAGAGTATTCTGGACATCCCCTGAAAAACCAGTGGTTCTCAGCCAGGCGTGGCGTCGCAGCGCCACCGTCGTTGCAATAGACCTGCCCAGCGAGTCGGCGGTATCAAGGCCACATCGCATGGTGTATTTGGCCGCATCCCTTCCTTCCGCAATGGCGCGGGAAAGCAGTGTCTGGACCTCCTCAGAACACTGGGGCAAAACAGTCTCCACCGAATCCCACAAGGAGTGGGTATATCGGCCCAAAAGACAAGCGGTGTTGATGGACCGCAAGCCAGCACTGGAGGAAGAAAAACCCTTCTTCCCAAATTGATCCAGGCGTTTGGATTCCCTATCCGGAGGGGCGGTAGGGAAGGCGGTTTGGGAAGCGGAGGCTTGGACAACCAAGCTCTCAGGAGTGGGGTGGACAGAGAGAAACAGGGGGTCGCCCGGAGCTGGGCGATGGCGTCGGGACACGTTCCTATCCACAGGAGCCCCTGTGTTGGGCTTGGACCAGGCGCCCAAAAGAACGTCAGTGAGGGCGTCGTTAAACGGCAGCACAGTCTCCGTAGAGGAGGCTGCCGGCTGAAGCACCTCTGTCAAGATATTAGTCTTGACCGCCACAGTAGGGAGTTGGAGACGTAAGGCCCCAGCCGCCCTACGCAACACCGTTGCAAAATTGGCTCCCTCCTCCGTAGCCACGGGAGGAGACAGCATGCCAGTGTCAGGGGAAGTATCCAGACCACTGGCATCCCCTAGACCCTCTGTCCAGTCCTCATCGTACTGACACTGTTGTGTCAGAGGGTCATCAGACCCCTCCCAGTCCTCCTGGTCCTCCTCTGGTTCAAAATGAGGAGGAGGAGGGACATGTGGGACCGAAGGTCCCATCGGCGCCGGAACCGGCGTCGAGCGACGTCGGTCCGGGTCCATGTCCGGAGCCGGAAGGAACTGGGGGACGACGCCGCCCGGAGCCCCAGGCGGCGTCGAGAACGGCACCGGAGACATCGGCGTCGGCGGAGGTGTCGTCAGGTCGACCGGCGTCGATGGGGGTTGTGGAGCCGGGATCGGGGCCGGAGCCGGGATTGAGGCTGGAGGCACGGGTGACGCCGGAGCCGTCGGCGACGCCGGAGCAACCCCATCAGGGCCCGCGGGGCCCGAAGGCGCACCGGAGGGACCTGGAGGCCCGAAGAGGCGGGCCATGGCCGACAGGAATTCCTGTATTTGGGACGGATCCGCCCCCGAACCCGGGAAGGACGGGTATTGCGGGGGTGACTCCACAGTCATGTCCGGGAGGGGCCTCAGCCGAGTCGCGAGACCGGCGAGGCGAAGTCCTAGAGCGACGATGCTTTTTGGACTTTTTGTGTTTGGACTTACCGGACGAAGAAGACTTCGATGCCGACGACCGGTGAGGACTCCGCGATCGACCCCTGGACCTCTCACGCGACCGGGGCTTGCGCGGAGCCGAATGCCGGGCCTCGAGGAGCTTTCGAGACCGCTCTCGCAAAGCTTTCGGGTTGAGGGCCCGGCAGTCGGAACACGACTCCGTGTCGTGGCCTCGGCCGAGGCAGAAGAGACTCCCGATGCGGGTCTGTGATGGACATCATCCGAGCACAGGCGCCGCAACGTTTAAAACCGGGCATCCCTACGACACCTTGAAGTCGATTCGAAGAAAAACAGTGAAAAAATTCACCCAAAAAGTTAGTCAAAAAATGACTAGGGCACTGCTCTTCCCGGATCTGCGCTTGCTGGCGCGGAAAAAGAAGAACTGACGTCAGCGCGCAGGGGCAGCGCCTAAGTACTGCCCGCGACGTCATCCCAGCGATCACGACGCCGACGACGGACGCGGAGCCGCACGACGCCGCCTACCGACGCGCAAGGGTACTGCTACGCAAAAACTTTCCGGATCCAGCATGACGCCTGGGGATATTCTAAGGTAAGGAATCTGTCACTAACGTGTCTCTTTCAGATAAACACCTTTACTGAAATAGGTTTCATTAATGTAAATCTCTGTCACAAAATGAACTTCTTTTCTAATAAAACATGCCAAAATATGCTGCTGGCGGTTTATACTGTCATATTAATATATCCTGATATGACTGAAAAAAAAAAAAATACTGGCAACAGGCTGTATAACTGAGCCACCCCAGTAGGACGGCCTTTCAGGATATCATGGTATACCAAACTCCATTATGTGCTTCTTTGAGGTTTCAACCTTTGGATGTTAACATTATGCTCTGTGATCAAATCATTCAAATGCAGACCTTCACACACTAATATGCGCAAACACCATTTCTTTTTTTTAATTTCTTTTTTTTAGACATTATGGTTTTATAATGAAGATTTCTGTCAGAAAGGGAAATCGTTAATTAGTAGATGTGAAGCTATATAAGACTGAATGATATGCCATGACCATGGTAAGTCTTAAGCCCATATTTTTCATTAAGCACTGAATGGGGTACACATTCAATAAAGCTTATACATAACCGTTTAATTTCACTTACAGACTAAACTCAAAATCTCTGTAAAGGAAAAAGTGAATATTATGGTGAAAACTTCAAATAAATTGAAAAAGAATATAAATAAATTAATCTCAGCAACTGGTTTTTGATCAGCCCTTATCACAGACCATCATTTGTTTGCCCATCATGCCAGCTCAGATTAGGTTGGAATAGATCCACCTATGTGCAATTCAACTCTGGTCCTACTTTAGTAGGAATATTTGAAGTGGGGTAAAAGCACAAGTTACTAACTTGTGTAACGATATATCTGTAAGAGACAGTAGTTAGTGACAGATTCCTTACCTTAGAATATCCCCAGGCGTCAGGTTGGATCCGGAAAGTTTTTGCGTAGCAGTACCCTTGCGCGTCGGTAGGCGGCGTCGTGCGGCTCCGCGTCCGTCGTCGGCGTCGTGATCGCCGGGATGACGTCGCGGGCAGTACTTAGGCGCCGCCCCTGCGCGCTGACGTCAGTTCTGTACACGACTTTCCGCGCCAGGAACGCAGAGCCATGCAAGAAGCTGACATAGGTGTCTGAAAAATACTAGGGCCCTGAAAGGGATGTCCTTAACCCTAGAAATCAGTTCGCAGAACGGGGAGGATGGGTGGGCGGTAAGGAATCTGTCACTAACTACTGTCTCTTACAGATATATCGTTACACAAGTTAGTAACTTGTGCATCTGAAAGAGACACGTTAGTGACAGATTCCTTACCTTAGAATAGATACCCCAGCAATACCAACCCCGGTGGTGGGTCTGCGAACCAAGATCAGACAAGGAAGTCCTGGAGGACAGAACGGCCAAAGAAGCCGTCCCTCCGGACCTGACTGTCAAGGCAGGAATGCTTCGTAAACGTGTGCAGCGAGGCCCACGTAGCTGCCTGACAGATAACCGGCAGCGGAACTCCCTGGCCCAAAGCCGTGGTAGCAGCCGTTGCCCTGGTGGAATGGGCACGCAGCCCAACAGGAGGCTCCTTTTTAGCCAAAGAATAGCAGGTCTTGATGCACAAGGTAACCCAGCGGGAGATGGTCCTCTTGTGCACCGCCCCGACCTTTTTGGCGCCCACGTAGCCAACAAAGAGCTGGTCATCCACCCGGAAGTGTTTTGTGCGGTCAATATAGAAGGAGAGCGCACGTTTTGGGTCCAGACGGTGGAGCCTCTCTTCCTCTCTGGAAGGATGCGGAGGCGGAAAGAAGGTGGGCAAAGTGATGGTCTGCCCAATGTGGAAAGCAGTAACCACCTTTGGCAAGAAGGACGGACGCGTCCGAAGAACAACCTTGTCTGGATGAACAGACAGAAAGGGAGGTTTGCAAGATAGAGCCTGGAGCTCACTCACCCGCCGAGCGGAGGTGATGGCCACCAGAAAGGCTGTCTTCAGAGTCAGAAGACGAAGAGGACAGTTATGTAGAGGCTCAAAGGGAGCGCACATTAAAAAGGTAAGAACCAAGTTCAAGTCCCACTGAGGCATCACAAACGGAACAGGAGGGAAGAGGTGAGTAATGCCTTTTAAGAACCTGTTAACAACAGGGGACTTGAAAAGGGAGGGCTGATCAGGGAGCCTGAGGAAGGCCGAGATAGCACAAAGATAACCCTTGATGGTACCCAGGGCAGAACCCTGTTGGGCCAGAGAGAGAAGGAACAGAAGGACCTCAGAAAGAGGGGCAGAAAGGGGATTCACAGCCTTTGCTGTGCACCATGCCACAAATTTGTTCCACCTGCAGGCGTATACCACCTTAGTGGAGGGACGCCTGGCTGCCAGAATCACATCACAAACTTCGGGAGGCAAGTCGAAAGGAATCAACTGCCGCCGCTCAATCTCCACGCAAGCAGGTGTAGACTGGACAGGTTCGGGTGGAGGACCGTCCCCTGCTGCTGCGACAGAAGATCCTCCCGAAGAGGCAGACGGATCGGGGTATCTACGCTCATATTGAGTAGCTCGGGATACCAAAATCTTCGAGCCCAGTCCGGAGCCACAAGAATGACTTGGGCCCGGTCGTGCCGAATCTTCTTCAACACTCTGGGTAGAAGTGGTATAGGCGGAAAGGCGTACAATAGACCGCAACTCCACTCGTGACGAAAAGCGTCGCCGAGCGAGTGCCGCCTTGGAAATTCCAACGCGCAGAACTGATGACATTGCGCGTTCTCTTCGGTGGCGAATAGATCTAACCAAGGCTCTCCCCACTGTAGAAAGAGTCCTTGCGCCACTTCCGAGTGAAGACGCCATTCGTGATCCATCATGCACCTGCGGCTGAGTTCGTCCGCCCTGGCGTTCAGGGAACCTGCCAGGTGTTGAACCATCAGGAACATGCCCTGATGTTCCAGCCATGTCCAGAGGCGCAGAGCCTCCTGACAAAGGGTCCACGACCCCACCCCGCCTTGTTTGTTGCAGTACCACATGGCGGTGGTGTTGTCTGTGAACACCTGCACTACCTTCCCTTTGACAGAGGGAAGGAATGCCTTGAGTGCAAGTCGGATCGCCCGGAGCTCCAGAAGGTTGATATGGAGCCGGGACTCCGCTGGAGACCAGAGGCCTCTGATCTCCGCCTCTCCCATGTGACCGCCCCATCCCAGAAGGGACGCGTCCGTCACAACTGTGTGCTCTGGCTGGGGAAGGGAGAGGGATCTGCCCATGACCCATTGCCGGTTCGAGAGCCACCACTGCAACTGTTTTGCAGTCCCCTCCGAGATCTGGACGTGATCGGACAGGTTGCCCTGGTGCTGCGCCCACTGGAACTTCAGGTCCCACTGCAGAGCCCGCATATGCCATCTGGCATGATTGACCAGCAGGATGCATGAGGCCCAGCAGCCTCAGGGTCATCCGTACCGAAACCCAGGATAAAGGCTTAAAGATCGGAATCATAGCCTGAATATCCCGGACTCGCCGTTCGGGAGGATAGGCCCGAAACTGCGTCGTGTCCAGAACTGCTCCGATGAAAAGGAGCTGTGGAGAAGGAATCAGATGCGACTTCGGCACATTGATGGAGAACCCCAGCGAGTGCAGGAGTTCGGCCGTAGTCTGGAGGTGGGAGACGACTGCCTGGGACGAGCCCGCCTTCAGCAGCCAGTCGTCGAGGTAGGGAAGACTGAAACCCCTGCCCGGCGCAGATGAGCTGCGACCACCGCCATCACTTTCGTGAACACCCGAGGGCACTGGTAAGGCCAAAGGGGAGCACGGTGAACTGAAAATGCTCGAGGCCTACCGTGAACCGAAGGTAACGCCGGTGGGCCGGCAGGACGGGGATGTGGAAATATGCGTCCTGCAAGTCCAACGCTACCAACCAGTCTCCAGGGTCGAGGGCAGTCAAGACCTAAGCTAGGGTGAGCATCTTGAACTTCTCCTTCCGGAGGAAGCGATTGACGTTCCGGAGGTCCAAGATAGGACGCATGTCCTCCTTGTCCTTTTTGGGCACCAGGAAGTAGTGGGAGTAGCAACCACGCCCTACTTCTGGGGTCGGAACATGCTCGATGGCCCTCTTGGCCAAGAGGGCCGTGACTTCCTTCTGCAGAAGTACCAAGTGATCCCCTGACATGCGGTGGAATTGAGGTGGCATGGCTGGGGGGTGGACTCGAAGGGGAGGGAGTAGCCCCTTCGGACAATGTCCAAGACCCACCTGTCCGAGGTGATGGTACGCCAGTGGGGAAGGTGATGGCGGACCCTGCCCCCTACTGGCGTGCTGTGCACCTGAAAGGAGGGACTTGGAGTGTTTGGAGGCCGCGGACGGGTTGGAGGTGGTGGCCTGACCCGCACGCTGGTTGCCCGATCCGCCACGGCGGAATCCACGTCCTCGGCCACGCGAAGACGCCTGCTGCGCGGGCCGGTGGCTGGGCTGCTGACGTGAAGGGGCGCCCCTACCGTGGCCACGATAGGGGCGAAAAGCAGAAGTCAGCGGAGGGCGTGTAGCAGAAAGGCCCAGGGACTTTGCAGTAGCCCGTGAGTCCTTAAAGCGCTCCAACGCATGGTCTGCTTTGGACCCAAAAGACCGACTCCATCAAAGGGCATGTCCATGAGAGTATTCTGGACATCCCCTGAAAAACCAGTGGTTCTCAGCCAGGCGTGGCGTCGTAGCGCCACCGTCGTTGCAATAGACCTGCCCAGCGAGTCGGCGGTATCAAGGCCACATCGGATTGTGTATTTGGCCGCATCCCTTCCTTCCGCAATGGCGCGGGAAAGCAGTGTCTGGACCTCCTCAGAACACTGGGGCAAAACATTCGCCACCGAATCCCACAAGGAGTGGGTATATCGGCCCAAAAGGCAAGCGGTGTTGATGGACCGCAAGCCAGCACTGGAGGAAGAAAAACCCTTCTTCCCAAATTGATCCAGGCGTTTGGATTCCCTATCCGGAGGGGCGGTAGGGAAGGCGGTTTGGGAAGCGGAGGCTTGGACAACCAAGCTCTCAGGGGTGGGGTGGACAGAGAGAAACAGGGGGTCGCCCGGAGCTGGGCGATGGCGTCGGGACACGTTCCTATCCACAGGAGCCCCTGTGTTGGGCTTGGACCAGGCGCCCAAAGAACGTCAGTGAGGGCGTCGTTAAACGGCAGCACAGTCTCCGTAGAGGAGGCTGCCGGCTGAAGCACCTCTGTCAAGAGATTAACCTTGACCGCCACAGCAGGGAGTTGGAGATGTAAGGCTCCAGCCGCTCTACGCAACACCGTTGCAAAATTGGCTCCCTCCTCCGTAGCCACGGGAGGAGACAGCATGCCAGTGTCAGGGGAAGTATCTAGACCACTGGCATCCCCTAGACCCTCTGTCCAGTCCTCATCGTACTGACACTGTTGTGTCAGAGGGTCATCAGACCCCTCCCAGTCCTCCTGGTCCTCCTCAGGTTCAAAATAAGGGGGAGGAGGGACATTTGGGACCCAAGGTCTCATCGGCGCCGGAACAGGCGTCGAGCGACGTCGGTCCGGGTCCATGTCCGGAGCCGGAAGGAACTGGGAAAGACGCCGCCCGGAGCCCCAGGCGGCGTCGAGAACGGCACCGGAGACATCGGCGCCGGCGGAGGTGTCGTTAGGTCGACCGGCGTCGATGGGGGTTGCGGAGCCGGGATCGAGGCCGGGATCGAGGCTGGAGGCACGTGCGACGCCGGAGCCGTCGGCGACGCCGGAGCAACCCCATCAGGGCCCGCGGGGCCCGAAGGCGCACCGGAGGGACCTGGAGGCCCGAAGAGGCGGGCCATGGCCGACAGGAATTCCTGCACTTGGGCCGGATCCGCCCCCGAACCCGGATAGGGCGGGTATTGCGGGGGCGACTCCACAGGCATGTCCGGGGCCGCGGGGGCGGGGACGGTGCCGGGAGGGGCCTCAGCCGAGTCGCGAGACCGGCGAGGCGAAGTCCTAGAGCGATGATGCTTTTTGGACTTTTTGTGTTTCGACTTACCGGACGAAGAAGACTTCGATGCCGACGACCGGTGTGGACTCCGCGATCGACCCCTGGGCCTCTCACGCGACCGGGGCTTCCGCGGAGCCGAATGCCGGGCCTCGAGGAGCTTTCGAGACCGCTCTCGCAAAGCTTTCGGGTTGAGGGCCTGGCAGTCGGTACAAGACTCCGTGTCGTGGCCTCGGCCGAGGCAGAAGAGACACTCCCAATGCGGGTCGGTGACGGACATCATCCGAGCACAGGCGCCGCAACGTTTAAACCCGGGCATCCCTACGACACCTTGAAGTCGATTGAGAAAAACAGTGAAAAATTCACCAAAAAGTATGGTCAAAAAATGACCAGGGCACTGCTCTTCCCGGATCTGCGCTTGCTGGCGCGGAAAAAGAAGAACTGACGTCAGCGCGCAGGGGCGGCGCCTAAGTACTGCCCGCGACGTCACCCCGGCGATCACGACGCCGACGACGGACGCGGAGCCGCACGACGCCGCCTACCGACGCGCAAGGGTACTGCTACGCAAAAACTTTCCGGATCCAGCCTGACGCCTGGGGATATTCTAAGGTAAGGAATCTGTCACTAACGTGTCTCTTTCAGATACTTTCATACGGCTGGTTCCTGTCTGAGGTGGCACGGTGGACAAAAGAACGGTGGACAGGGATATGGCCCCAAAAAAAACCAATTGCTGGGGGAACAATCACAGTAATCCACGTGCTCCTTGAGAACAAGAGCAGAGTGAGGGAAGCACTTGAGTTTCTGACGTCACTTGGGAGATTATTTACTAAGGAGGTATTGGCTTTGGAAATGTTCCTGATCTGCATTTTAGTCCATTTTTTAAGCTAAAGCCTTTAACAGTAATGCCTTTATCTCCAACTCTGAGATGCCTTTAAATTACACCAGAGACCAATATTTAAATGCAGCTGCATCATGAGTCTTTCCCACGCAGGAGAGGCTCAAGATGAAGGTCACTCACCGATATCGGTCAACAACATTTTGTAAAGGTTTAAAACTCTAAGATATGGGACCTAATTCAAAAAATCTCAAAATTGTTAAAAAAAAAACAACAAAAAAAAACAAGGCCAAGTCTCAGCAACTATAGATCCAGAATCTGTAAGACACAGAAAAAATGGAACTGACGTCACTCATGCTCATAATATCATGCACTAGATCTCTGATGTCATCAATGATTAAGTCTCGAGGATCTGTTGTTTAAGTTAAGCACCACTATGTGGCGCCTGATTGGCACAGCTACTGGAAGAAATGATTGACCCAGTTTAGCAACTAGGAAGGTTCAAATAAGAAATCTGTTGGAAGGGCTATCCACTAAAACAATGAGGCATCACGGATGGTCTTACATTTCGTATGCTCAGCTCTTCCAAAACTGAAATCATCTGAATCCTGCATACTTTAACTCCACTTTGTTTACGCCACTCAACCTTCACCCCACCTGATATTCTGTACCCCACAAAGCACACTTAAAACCTCTGTTAGCTATCTGACTTAGCCATGTGACTGAAAACAGTCACAGCCAGCATGATCATGGTAGCCAGATGTACGCTATTGAATACCACCATCACCTCCAGTTTAACATCGCTCTGCCAATCATTAATTTTATAGCAATATTCAGATTAGATTTCTGCAATAGCCTAGCAGCAGGGCTTCAAAAGTAAGTTTTCTTGCTAGAAGCCAGCAGTGCTTCAAAAGTAAGTTTTCTTGATAGAAGCCATCAGTATTGCAACACCTGCACTGTTCTCTCACTCCCCGCTATCTCTGCACTAGAGATAAGCTGTCTAGCTATCTGATAGCAGATGTGCACTTTCTAAACTTATCACCACAGCAGTTAAGCTCGTATATGGACTATATGCACCCCCACAATCCATTATAACACAGACATTGCCTTATCCAGACACACCCTCACATGTGTGCTACGATATGGCCACCTCCACCTTCCTACAGCAACCAACCCTCCTTCTGCCCATTCATGGTACTGCTCATTCAATTTGCTCAACCTTAAAACTCGACAAGCACTCTTTGAAATGTAGGACAATATACTTGGTAAATGACTACTGATCTGTTCTGAAGACCTTCCTTCCAGAAAATGAGTCACACAACAGCCATAATAAAGTGCCACTCCAAATGAATGTCTGCAGCTTTTGTCAGGCTGCTCTCTTGGATTACTGTTTCTGTCTTTTTGTCCATTTGTCACAACTTTCTCAAACTCTGTTTTTGGGTTCACCACTTCACAATCTCTCAAAAGTATGGTGCACCCAGCTGAGCGTTTATTACCAAAAAGCTCATATGTTTTGTTACTTTTATCAATATAACAAACAATCAAATTAAATGAATGCAAAGCTCTAGTCTTTAAATGACTCTGGCAGCTTACAGCCACCTGAAATAATACCCAAACCCTTGGTGTCACCAGCACAGTATTGAGATCTTGTTAAGACACTTAACCGGAGAAAACAAACAGACTAAAAAGTTTCATGATATAGGATGGGATGACAGTGAGAGGGAATGAAATCATATAAAATAAATACTCTGACATCTTTCCTGATTGAGATAAATAATTCCAAAATAAATAATCTGTGGGAAATCCATTGTTGAGGCACGATGAATTCAGCAACTCCCAAGTTTCTGGATGTACAGTCAGTCCCAGGAGAGACAGGCCTAAACTCACTCACTCAAGAAACACATTTATGCATGGTCCTCCTTGAAGGCAACTGGATCATCCAAGGGAGTGAATAGCCAAAGTCTTGCTTCCACTCTGACAAACGTATCACAGCTTTAGAGGTGCCAACCCTGCACAAGGTCTTACCAAGTCTGGATTGGCCCAGTGTCCTTTCAATGCTCCGGATACCTTTCCAATGATCAGGTCATTCATCTGCTGCGTGGCCTCAGGATTGTCCCTAAATCAGAAATAAAAACGCAGAATGAGAAAAAAAGTAACCTATATTAATATGTCCCAGTATTGGGTGTTTTACAATGCCTATGTCAGCATATATCCATCTGCGAAGTTTGTCTAAAGTCTGCCAAAGCCGCAAACCCCTCATTATGTAGTTTACTCAGACATTTGTTGGTCAGTCACCATTTCGTAGCGTTTGCAGTGTCCAAAATCAAACTGTCAGAAGAACATAGGCAAATAATCTGCAAGTGAGGCAGAACACAATTTCTCAGCAGCATATTTTTAACATGAACCCTGGGATAAGAGAATGTCGCACTCTCTGATGGACAAATTTATGCAATCTTTCTAAACCAAACTTCATTTGAACTTACCAAATCTCAGTATTTTAGTTGAAAAAGCTTTCTAAAGTCTGCCAATTAAATGGGAGCCAAATCGTAGAAAGAGAGCGATTTTCTCAAGGAAGATGAAAAGTTCCAGAAATAAGACTTGTGGTCAATCACATGTTGTAACTGAAGCCTTCTCAAAAGCATTTTGTGGACTCTTGCCATGAGCCTTAAAGAGTTCAAGTGAACAGGCATTAAAATATTTTTAAAAAATCAGAATATCTAACACTGCATTTATCATGTTTCCGAAAGGCACACTGTAAGATTATTGGCTCAATCAAAAAATAAAATGAAAGAAAAGACTTCAGTCCTTTCACCTAGAGTTGACACGAACGTACAAAACCAACACCATGTCAACTGTCCTGCTATTTATTTGCTTCTAGCAACTAATGGACAACTACAACTATAGGTTTATACATCCTACTTTCAGATTCTTTCTGCTATGTGATCTGTTGACTCCATGCTGCATGGTAATGGAGAAGGGTTGTTTGTGTGAGAGTTTACGGATAGTGTGGCATCTGTACTGACTAGGACAAGAATACTTTATGACCAACGTAGTCGTTTGAACATGCTTGGATAGAGTGAGGCAAAGTGTATTCTGAGACATGCAGTTCTATAGATGAACTGATTCTGAATGAGGCTGTGCATTCTAGACATTTAACCCTGCACAGAAACCTCCAGTGAGTAAAAACTACATTCCAAAACCTGAGTGGTGTAGGGTGATGTAACCAATGCCCAAGTTCCCTCATCTGGCCTGCTTGAAAGATTACAGATTTAGCCTAGACGTTTTTTGCTTCACCTGTAGGGTGACCAACTGGCATGGGTGCAAATTCAGGACAGTTAGTGTAGAAATTCAGGACAAAGGGTCAAAATTCAGGATTAAATTTCAGGACAGAAAGTCAGAATTCAGGACACAAATTCGGGACAAAAGGTACGTTTTACAGACACATCAGAGGAGGTCGCGCCATATTACATAAGCAAATAGACAACCAACACAAGTACAAGTCAACAAACGTTTATATTGGGTTGAGACAACCTTGCACTGCATCTGTTGTGTGTGAGTGAAACAAACAGCTGCGTTTGCATATTAAAAAAAAAAATGGAAAAAAAAGATCAAAGCTGAAGGCTTCTCAGAACTTAATTGCCATCTCTCCCCCACTGGAAAAAAACACCTGATCCAATCAATCATCCCAAGGGGATGTGAAGTGTAAAAGCTAAGGGGGGTGGTGGGGCAGGATAAACACGAAAATATTAACAGCACAAAAGCAGATACTTTGCACTATTGGACCATCATCCCCTTTTGTATCGCTTTGGTCGCCCTAAGTTGGCGGGGGTATGCCCAGACGTGGGTCCCTTGCTCACTTTGCCACTGGATTCAAGCAAGCCTGGCTGATGACGGCTGAAATGCCAGAAACCGGTCCTAGGATGCTTGTTTCCGGTCCAGGGAAGACATGGCTTGGCAGTTCGGGCTGGACTGTTCCCATGAGGCACAGGGTCAGACTGATTTGCATATGGCCATGTCTGAACTGGGGTGGTGGAGTGAGCTAAAGAATGATGATGGATTAAACCCAGATCAGTTGACTGGGGGTGAGTGTTTGATTGGCTCAAGCGTTCCGTCCATCATCCCCTTTTGTATCGCTTTGGTCGCCCTAAGTTGGCGGGGGTATGCCCAGACCTGGGTCCCTTGCTCACTTTGCCACTGGATTCAAGCAAGCCTGGCTGATGACGGCTGAAATGCCAGAAACCGGTCCTAGGATGCTTGTTTCCGGTCCAGGGAAGACATGGCTTGGCAGTTCGGGCTGGACTGTTCCCATGAGGCACAGGGTCAGACTGATTTGCATATGGCCATGTCTGAACTGGGGTGGTGGAGTGAGCTAAAGAATGATGATGGATTAAACCCAGATCAGTTGACTGGGGGTGAGTGTTTGATTGGCTCAAACGTTCCGTCCATCATCCCCTTTTGTATCGCTTTGGTCGCCCTAAGTTGGCGGGGGTATGCCCAGACGTGGGTCCCTTGCTCACTTTGCCACTGGATTCAAGCAAGCCTGGCTGATGACGGCTGAAATGCCAGAAACCGGTCCTAGGATGCTTGTTTCCGGTCCAGGGAAGACATGGCTTGGCAGTTCGGGCTGGACTGTTCCCATGAGGCACAGGGTCAGACTGATTTGCATATGGCCATGTCTGAACTGGGGTGGTGGAGTGAGCTAAAGAATGATGATGGATTAAACCCAGATCAGTTGACTGGGGGTGAGTGTTTGATTGGCTCAAACGTTCCGTCCATCATCCCCTTTTGTATCGCTTTGGTCGCCCTAAGTTGGCGGGGGTATGCCCAGACGTGGGTCCCTTGCTCACTTTGCCACTGGATTCAAGCAAGCCTGGCTGATGACGGCTGAAATGCCAGAAACCGGTCCTAGGATGCTTGTTTCCGGTCCAGGGAAGACATGGCTTGGCAGTTCGGGCTGGACTGTTCCCATGAGGCACAGGGTCAGACTGATTTGCATATGGCCATGTCTGAACTGGGGTGGTGGAGTGAGCTAAAGAATGATGATGGATTAAACCCAGATCAGTTGACTGGGGGTGAGTGTTTGATTGGCTCAAACGTTCCGTCCATCATCCCCTTTTGTATCGCTTTGGTCGCCCTAAGTTGGCGGGGGTATGCCCAGACGTGGGTCCCTTGCTCACTTTGCCACTGGATTCAAGCAAGCCTGGCTGATGACGGCTGAAATGCCAGAAACCGGTCCTAGGATGCTTGTTTCCGGTCCAGGAAGACATGGCTTGGCAGTTCGGGCTGGACTGTTCCCATGAGGCACAGGGTCAGACTGATTTGCATATGGCCATGTCTGAACTGGGGTGGTGGAGTGAGCTAAAGAATGATGATGGATTAAACCCAGATCAGTTGACTGGGGGTGAGTGTTTGATTGGCTCAAACGTTCCGTCCATCATCCCCTTTTGTATCGCTTTGGTCGCCCTAAGTTGGCGGGGGTATGCCCAGACGTGGGTCCCTTGCTCACTTTGCCACTGGATTCAAGCAAGCCTGGCTGATGACGGCTGAAATGCCAGAAACCGGTCCTAGGATGCTTGTTTCCGGTCCAGGGAAGACATGGCTTGGCAGTTCGGGCTGGACTGTTCCCATGAGGCACAGGGTCAGACTGATTTGCATATGGCCATGTCTGAACTGGGGTGGTGGAGTGAGCTAAAGAATGATGATGGATTAAACCCAGATCAGTTGACTGGGGGTGAGTGTTTGATTGGCTCAAACGTTCCGTCCATCATCCCCTTTTGTATCGCTTTGGCCACTCATCACAGCAGGAGCGCGAGCTGGCCCCTGCAGTGAGCGTTACAGAACTCTCAGGCTGCTTGCAGGGGGACAGCTCGCTGCAATGTGCAGAATTACAGACAAAAGGCGTCTGTGAAAGAAATCCTTACGGACAACAGGCCCAAATATCGGGCAGTCCGTGAAATTTACAGACGGTTGGTCACCCTATTCACCTGCCCGATATACGGTTTATGGTACTTGGGCTGCCTAATAAAGTGTTTATGCTACCAAACTTGGGCATTTACTGCACAAACCTTGGTGCTCTTTTGTCATTTAGAACGCCAGTCTCGATTATTGAAATCTCCGCAGAGTGTGGTTCACTTTATCACCAAATAGATTTTCACCATCCAAGGTGTGTCCAAAACTTTTAGCTGGACATCCATGGAAAAAAACAGAACCTCTTCAATCACAAATGGAGTACTGTTGCTGAGGATGTGACACTCCCTGCAGCAGTGTAATTTATTATGTATGTATGCAGTGTACCGATATAGCTCAAACTATTTTGTATTTACCAGTTTATTACAAACGTAGCCAATAAGCCAGTGGCGCGCTGTTTACCGAGCAAAGGCAAGCACACAGTCACCAGAAGTGATAGTGAGAGGTAGCGGACTATTGGATTGTTACTGCATTGTGATATAGTCTTCTTTAAAAAGGTGTCATCATCAGCTTTTTACTAAATTGGAGCAGCGTTGGGGCAGTCCTTATGGATACTGGGATGTTGCTCCAGATTCCGATTACACAGATAGAAAAGGCTTACTGCCTTATTTTGTTTTCTATACTTCTTATTCTACAGTCTGATGGTGGCCTGGCAGTGGGCGTGCCGAGAGCAAGCAGAGACTGCAAACTTGTCCGCAAGATAGGCAGGGGTGCCAATCAAGATGGCTTTATAAATTATTCAAATGGTTTTCAAAAAGGTGTGGGCTAGCAAGGGGAGCCAATGAAATACCTTCAAGATGATGTGATCATATTTCTTACAGTCCTGCATGAGACATACTGCAGTATGTTGGATGCTCTTAAAAGGTGCCAAGGTGAGGTCTGTGTGGCCAAGAAGCAGGTGATTAATACCATCCAAATGCGACAGTACACAAGCCTGAACTGTAGTACTGAACTCGTTTCCTGGAAGAAACAATCACTTTCTTTAGAAGAAAGAGCTGATAATCAGGCAAGGATTTCTTTTTTGGCAGTGGGTTCCTTCAGGACGAGGTTGGTGTCTAAGATGAATCCAAGTAACTTGGCATTCGGTGAAAGTTGAGGTTCGAAGCAGTCAAAGTTCAGGTCTCTGAATCAGGTTTGTACTATTTCTTGCTTGCTGTTCTTGGCAAATATCAGGAATTCCGTCTTGGGTGGGCTGAGCTTCATGTAGGTGTGGGACATCTACGCTTGGATGAGGTGAAAGCAGTGATTGAGCACAGGGTGCCTGGAGCTGAGGAGACTTTCAAGCAGAGTTGTGTATCTGTGGGTGGAGTCCCAATGGGTTCCATGAAGAGGTTGAAGGCAGTAGACAGTATAAAACCATGGGGGCATCAGCAGATATGTATCTTATGAAACCTACAGCTGTCCATGTGAACAAAATGGTGTCCACAGGAAAGGCAGGAGGAGAACCAGTGAAAAACATTTGGTTCTGGCACAAGTCCAAAACATGGTATGTCTGTCTGTCTGCCCTTTGCTGGGGATGTCCTGAGGAGTGGAGTCAAGTGAGAAGAGACTACCTGTGCAAATTGATGATGGGGAATGCAATGATGGCATTCCTATGAGGAAGGGTGGCTAGAAATTAAGTCCTCTTGCCTAACTCCTTTTAAAGATGATTTTGGCGGGAAAACAGAGATGTCACACCCTGTGCAGATAGATGATGGGTAAACGAGTCATGTGCAAACAAATGCTAGAATCTGAAGATTCCAAACAATCAGTGTCCACTGCCTCAGGTTGTATTTTGCTCCTCAGGCACATGGCCAATTGTGTTCTCCAGCAATTTCCATAGTGAGTATTGGTACTTGTCCAGATTTGACTGTACAGGCAGATACTAAGGCCAAAGAACCAAAGGCAAAACATTATATTATACAGCTTCCATGCCTCGGTTTTGTTTTTTTATCAAAAAGCAATGTTTGAAAAACATTAGGTTTTCTCTGAATTAGCAACATGTGCAAGTTGATTGGTGGGTGAATTCAAGGGCCGAACAATTCAGCCACTGCCAGTTACAATTTCTAAGCATTTTTTGTTCACCTTTAAGACAAAGGTCTACAAGGTAGCACAGGTAGTAAATTCTATGGTACCTAGTAAAGACTCATGATCACCGGGGTATGTAGTTCCCTAGTAAGTACAGATTTGTCTGCTTGGGTCAGTTAAGTTCCACAGAGTCTGCAGGGAGCATTACTCTGTAGGAACAAATGCCCTCACACACCTAAATAGGTGTCATGCTTCATCATTGGGCTTTTGCTCCACTTCGGGCCGGCGCTGTAATGCCCGACTGGCACCCTCAAAGGGGGCTCTTTACCAGAGATCTTTTTACAAGCTGTATGATGAAGTGTGGGTAAAATAGTAGATTGATGTATTAAGTAAATATGTGAAAGGGTGGGATAAAAATAGGACAGGTGGTACTCTACAGAAATATTTTAATGATTGAGTCCTACTGCCTATGTTAAAATATGTGGTGCTACCTACTAGAGGTGATTATCCAAGGTAGCTGAAGGTCGACATGTTTCAAGCCTAACTTAGTCATGTGAATGATCTAGGGGCTTTTCTTCAGGACCATAAAAACCTAATCTACATAGTGACTGGGGTTTCAATATACGAGTTCATTTCTGTTACTCCCAGCCACCTATACTTCTCTATGTATCAATATAAGTAAATCAATTTTTGAGAAGACCTGTAGTGCAGACAAAATTATGACATCATCAATTTCACTATTATCAAAAAAATGGACAACTTGAGACACCAAAGCATGCTCACATGTTCATGCTCACTCTCTAATGTGTCCCATGAATTAAAAAGTGCAATTCACCAACACCACATGGAAGATTAAACATGTATCATTAAATTCCAACACACACTGTTGATCAGTGTGGGAACTTACCCACTGAGGGTAAAATCAATACTCATCAAGTGTTTTGCCTGGTGACATGCTTATTAGCATGCTGTAAAACTATCAAAATACAGGGTCAGTTGACCCGTGTTAATGATCTGGCGACCGAGCGGTTAAATTGCACCAACACTCTTTTGGAAAAATAGAATGGCTATGCCGTTCTTACGAACTCCTGTATATCAGCACACTGGAAGACCTACTCACGCCGACAACCTCTGAAGTGCAGAGCGCGGTGGGTCTCAAGTATTTAACCTGTCTTCCATCAGTGTTAATTGGAAGCAGGTGCGTCTCGTGCAGTTGAAGCCCGGTTTCAACCACTAGAGCGGAAACACTCGGGTCGGGCATTCAGGTCCGTTTTTAATTTCTAATTGGGAGGGGAATCTTCTCTCCCATATATGTGTAAACGTGGCACTCATTTTAACAAGGGGGCACGAATCTGTGAAGTCAATGTGGGGTAGCATTGTCAGTCCAGCCAATCTTAATTTTAATAGTCGGATTGACATAAAAACACTCCTATTTTAATGACATGACGTGGTTTTTTAAGAAGTGATTCAAAGAAATCTTTTCCTTTGAACAATTGTTTATTCTGTGAATAAGGATGGTAATGTAGACATACATGTGTCACTCACTAACTGCGATCTAATTTATATTTCATGCCAAGGAATTTCATCATTGAGACCGATGATGTTCGATGAAGGGCGGAATATCCATTGTTGTTCTCTTCTAAAAAGGTGTTAGTGTTCCTGGGGTGTTTGGAGATATAGGAAGTGTTGGCACCTGGCAAATTTGCGTCAATAAGCTGATTTAATAACATGTGCGGTGCAATAGGTAGGGGAAAACACCCTGTAACCCCCAAGTTATGAAGGATCAAAGAACCTCCAAGTAAAACCTATTGCACCGCACATATTACTAAATCAGCTTATTGACGCAAATTTGCCAGGTGCCAACACTTCCTATATCTCCAAACACCCCAGGAACACTAACACTAGTTTTCAGGAAGGGCAGCCGCAGCGTGGAATATAATAAATTTTACTTCTCAATTGCTCCCTTACATTTAAGAATGGATAGAGACAAGATAGCCGAAGAACTTTTTGAAAATTTAGCCAAAGGCTGGACGCTTTTCCCTTTGTTTGAATAAAGACAAAGAAAGGACCACATGACTTTTCACTGACCTTTGTGCTCCTACCTGATGATGAACTTTCATTCTGAACACCAACAGCATGTGCATGGGATAATCTGTTGTCTTCTAAAAAGGGCATGCTGGTTCATGCTTGGGTATGCTTCTAGCAATGTCCATCGTATATCCTCGGCAGTGTGTCCCTCAGTGAGGAAATGTGTGCTCATTTTTTTAATGGATTTCTTTCAGAGTATAGTGCTGCGATGTTCGTTTATTCTCAATTTTACAGGGCGTGTGGTCATCCCTATATATTGTTCACCACGGGGACAAGTGATCAAGTAGACACAGTTCTTTGTGTTGCAATTGGTGTGTGATTTTTGTGTGCACATCCAATTAGTCTTCAAAGGTATCTCCCTCGAGCTTTCTGTGAAAGTACAGGAGACACATGATCCACATGGGAAATGTCCTTTTACTGGGGTCCGATCCCATAGTAATCTCTGGTCTGACCCCTTATGGTCTTGTGGGCGTGTATATTAGCATGTCCTTCAGATTAGCAGTTCGTTTATGGTTTAGATTTCTTTATTAAGTTTGAATATTAGACAGAGAAAACAGCATAGTCGAGGATGCATAATGGGACCCAATTACACAGGGGGGTCCTGTGCAGGAAGAGTAACATACTTCAGTAACAGAAAAACCCTCCCCAACCCTTCCTCCCCTCCTCTCTCGGACCTGGTGACTAGAGAAGAAGTAGAAAGGTTACTAATGTACAGTGCGTCTGCCACAGTGTATCGCTATTGTTGTTCAGTGTCATGGGATTCCGCAGCCTCTGATAGATGTAATAAGCAAAGATATTTGGGGCATGTAAGCTCCCGGAATTCTGCTGTTAACAACGACAAGAATGGCACCCGTAGTGTGGAAAATGCCAGAGCTTGACTAGCTATAGACAAACTGATGCGTTCCATCCCTACTATGTACCACAGCCGATGCAACCATCTCACATGTGTCGGTAGATGTGTAGTACCCCAGTGTGAAAGGACATTTTGCAGAGCCGCACATAGTGCCACGCCAATTTGTTTACCTCGGCGAGACATAAGGGGAAAGGTGAGGGGATTCGGCAGGCCTAAGATTACATAGGCTGGGAATCTGGGGAGGTCTGTGTCTAAGTGCTTATCTATATCCATGAGCACCTGTTCCCAATAGGGCCTAATATTCGGACAATCCCATAGTATGTGTAGTAGTGTACCTGGGGAGTCACACTGTCGCCAGCATCAGGAGACCTGGACTGATTATATTTGTGTATCCTGCAAGGTGTGTCGTACCAATAGATTGTGATTTTCGTGGCTGTCTCAATGCAGGCCATATTATGCGCAGTATGCCTTGCCCGGTAAAGGTCCGAAACCAGGCGCTTGTCGGTCGTTCGACAGGAGCCAGTGTTCAAAGGGGGTGAGTCGTCGCTCTGGCCCCAGACGAATAGAGGGTTGCATCACCCAATGGCGTACCTGGGTATAGTGCCAGCGTTCAGTTTCAGGGAGTGCAAAGCCTGTTCGGAGTGCTTCGAAAGGGAGTGGGCCCTCTGTATCAAATAAGTGTCCGACTGATCTGCACCCAAACCTGGAATGAGGGCTCCTGAAAGCCTGGCTGAAACTCTGAGTTGTTAGTTATAGGAGTGAGTGGCGAGGGAAAGGTGGTGAGATTCCTTTGTCTCTCTAGCCTAGCCCACACTGTCAAGGAAGCCTTAGTGATGGGGGTATTGTAGAGCGATTTAGGTCGTGTGTGCTTAGGGAGAAATGGGATGGCCCATAATGCCTGACCCGCCAGTGCCCGGTCCATAAATAGCCAGTTCTTCTCGGATTCAGCCCTCGACCATTCCACAAAGACCCTCAGTTTAGTTGCCTGATAGTACCGGAGGAGATCTGGAATCCCAAGGCCTCCCTCTTCGGGAGTTCGATAGCTAAGGTCCCTGCGGGGGCGCTTATCCGCCAAAATAAATTTATGGATCTCCTGCTGTAGAGAGTTTAGTATCCCCGGTTGGGGGGGGAGGCCGGAAGTTCTTGGAAAAGGAACAGGATCTTGGGGAGGATAGTCATTTTGATGGCTGAGATGCGTCCAAGACAAGATAAGGGGTGAGATCGCCATTGCTGCAAGTCAGTTTTGATGCGTTGAGTTAGCGCTTGGTAATTTAGGGTAACTGTGTCAGCAATGGTAGAGGACAACTGCAGGCCTAGGTACGGAATAGATGTCCCAGCCCATTGTAGCGGGCAAGGTACGTCGTAAAGCGTCCAATGTCTGTGGTTTAAGAGCAAGATTGAGAGCTTGTGATTTTTGTATGTTTACTTTGAAGGCCTCCAGCTCGGCAAGGAAGGCCGGCAGTGAGGTGGACGGTTCCTCTAGAGAGGCTATGACACCATCTGCATATAGCCCTATAGTATGTGGCTCTCTGCCAAATTGAACTCCCTTAAGCTGCAGATTGGTGCGTACTCTCTGGGCCATGGGTTCCATGTAGAGGGCAAACAGCAGGGACGACAGTGGGCACCCCTGTCTGGTCCCCCTGGAGACAGGAAAGGAAGCGGAACATCGCCCTTTGACCCTGATGGTAGCCGTTGGGTGGGAATAATTGCTAAGGATCCATCTCTAAAAGCGGTCCCCGATGCCGAAGTGGGTCAGGGTGGCCGCCAAAAAGAACCAGTGAACCCTATTGAATGCTTTCTCGGCGTCTATTGCCAAGAGCATTCGTTTATCGGTGTATCTCTGGGCTTTATCGATTATATGTAAGATCCATCTCGTGTTGTCGCTACACTGCCGTTGAGGTACAAATCCTGCTTGATCAGGACAAATGAGGCCAGGAAGGAGGAGGCCAAGCCGAGCTGGCAGTATCCGGTGAAATTTTTTAGATCTGTGTTCAACAAAGAGATAGGACGATAAGAGGCACAGTGGGCCTTGTCCTTCCCGGGTTTGGGGATTACTACTATGTCTGCACGAAGCATCGACGGGGGAAGTGACGATGTATCCCATATTGCATTAAAAAGCCTTGGGAGTATCGGGGCCAAGCTTTGACAGAAAGCTTTATAGAAAAAGGCCGGGAAACCATTGGGGCCCGGGGATTTGGATAGCTTCAAACAGGAAATACTACAGATAACCTCCTCTATCTTAATCGGTTGGTCCAGATCTGCAGTCTGTGTGGGAGTTAGAGATGTGGTGGTGGCCCCTGCAAGATAGGCCGAGACCGCGTCTGGTGAGAGATTTTGTGCAGAGTAAAGGGTCTAATAGTACTCCCGAAAGGAATCCGCGATGTGTGCATCCTCCGTCTGTTCGTTTCCCCCCTTATCCAGGATTCGAGTGATCGACTCCTGTTGTTGGCCCCGTAGACGACTCGCCTGAAAAGGCGGCCAGAGTGGTCGCCACCTACGTAAAACCTGCGCCTGAGCCTAAGTGCATTGTTTTCAGCTCTGTCGATATCTAGTCCTGCCAGTTACGCATGGGCCGCTTCGAGCTGCCTCCACATCCTGGGGGCCCCTGTCCTTTTGTGGTTATGCTCTAGTTTTGTAACCTGTCGGGACAGACTCTCCCTTTTGTCCCGCCGGGACCTGTTGTCCACCGAGGCTATGGCTATAAACTCCCCTCTAACGGCCTTCAAGACGTCCCACACCATGGAGAGCGGGGACTCGGGGATATCATTAGTTGCCAAGTAGTCCTGTATCGTCTTGGTTATCTGGGCCATGACCTCCGGGCAATGGAGCAGGGAGTCTCGAAGCCTCCACTTCCCGGGAGAAAATCTAGAGGACGGTATCGTAAGTGTCACTGTCACTGCAGCATGGTCAGAAAGCGATCGCGGCTCAATCTCGGATTCCTGAACTGTCGCAAGTATCTCCGGGGTACTAAGTAGATAATCAAGACTGGCATATGTTTTATGGGTGTGAGAGTAAAATGTGTAATTACGGGTGTCTGGGTGTGATGTTCTCCATATGTCCGCTAAGCCCATGCCCCTCAGCCAATTCCAACTCGCTTTAGCGAGAGTCCCTGCCTGCCCATGGCGCTGCGCCGACCTATCTATTTCAGAGTTAAATACCAGGTTATGGTCGCCGCCCAGAATCACCAGCCTGTCCTGCGTGCCCATAATCTCTGTCACCGCTCTGCGGAGGAATGATTCCTGACCTTCATTAGGTGAGGAGATGGTACCTACTGTTATACTGCCCGTCCCAACGTGTAAGGAGTATGCCAAGGGACTGCCCTTGATCTCTGCCTGTTTAGTTCCCACCCTCCAGGGGAAGGTCCTAGAAATCAAGATCGCGACTCCAGCTGTCTTGGATGAGAGAGATGAGAAGAACTGATGTGCAAACGCTTTAGAGCGCAGCCTATGCTGGTCTTTGGAGAGTACGTGCGTTTCTTGTAGCAAGCAAAAATGGGCCCCGGAATTTTCTAAATATGAGAGGATAGAGGCTTGCTTCAATGCCTGGATAAGCCCTTTGACGTTGAGTGTAAGTACCACTAAGTGATTAGACATTGAGGTGAAATGTGAGTCTTCACTGCGTCAGTAGCCTAGTATATAACCAAACGACCATGGCCGATCCCAAGCTAGAGGTCCGTAAGGCGAGATGGTAATGAAGAGCATGTGTGTGTCGTATCACCAGGTCCAGTAAAACCCCATAACAAAAGGCCTGAGTGGCCAACCATAACACAAACCAAATATTAACGAGATGAAGAACATTGTCCATGATGGGTGTTCCATGAAGTGACATACTAGGGGGAATTATACATGGCCTCCCCCCGCGCCCAAGTGAAAGGAAAAATTCCTGTGAAGTTAACATGGGTGAATGCTCTAGGAAGTCGTTGGCCCCGCCGTGTCCTCTGCGAGGGTAACCAGTACAGCCTGTCTCTCCCTGGCTATGGTATCTGGGTCCGGTTGGAGGCCAGGCGAGTGGGGTTGGGGCGCTCCAGGGCTTGCCGGTCCCACCTTCCGCGGCCCCATTCCCCTGGACCAGAGGACTCCGGAGACAAGTACTTGATGTCAAGCAGTTTGCACGCCTCCTCCACCGAACGAAGCTGGTGGAGCTTCCCTGCTAGTTGAAAAACAAGTCTGAAGGGGTGACCCCAGGAGTAGGACACCCCGAGTTCACGCAAGTGGGAGGTCACCGGCCGGAATGCCTTGCGCTTCTGCAGGGTGGATGCCGCCAAATCCTGGTATAGGAGAGGGGAGTGGCCCCGGAATTGTATGGGATGATTGTCTCTCACCGCCTTAAGAATTTGCTCTTTGATAGTAAAGTCAAGGACACAGGCGAAGATATCCGGGGGAGGACCGGGCGCGGCCCTCCGAGGACCCACCCTGTGCACGCGGTCCATTTTGATCTTCACCTCGGGAGCCGCCCCCAGAATCCCCCGAAACAGCTCCTCCACAAAGGTCGCAATGTCAGATCCCTCCGCCCCAGATGCAATGCCCCTGATACGAATGTTGTTGCGTCTGGACCTGTTCTCATGATCTTCTGAGTGCGCTTGCAGGTCCAGGTGTTGGTCCCGAAGTCCCAAAATCTCTTGCTGAGTTGTTCAATGAATTCTTCCCGGCCCTGTTCGTGATCCTCAAGGCTGGAAACCCTGTCGCCCAGGTCATCCACATCTTTGCGGACCTCTCTGAGCTCCCCTGCTAGTTCGTTTTTAAAGGATTGAAGATCCTCCCTCAAGGATGCGAAGAGCGATTCCAGGTAGGTACGAGTGAATAGTGCCTCCGTTTGAGCAGAGCCAGACTGATCAGTCACCACCAATCCCTAGAACATGCACCAGAATGGGAGGGGGGCGCAAGTGACGCTGGTGTCACACCCTGCTCTCCATCTCCAGTCAGTGTCCGACGTGCCTCTGCCTCATGGCGCTGCACTACTTCAGGCTCAATCCTACAAGTGCTGACCAGCTCCGTCTGCAGGCCTAGGCCTGGTTATCCTCCGGGCCTCCCGCGGTGGGCCCCAGCTACAACAGGTCCGTAGGAGCCTTCAGCTGCCTGCGCCGCGTACGCTCTGACCTTGGGGGAAAGGCAGCTCCATGCCCAGCAAGGCCGCCACCAGCCCCCCGCCTCTGTGTGTTCAGCGGCCGCGTCCCCCCACTAGGCCCGGGGCATCCAGTGAGGCGTCGGTCGGGCAGGCAGGAATCTAGAGGGCTGGACCAACCCCCTCCGTTGCAGCAATCTCCGGTGCCCTTGGGCCCCCAGCAGTCGGGGCTCCCGCAATTCTGCGCCGGCCGGGACAGCTAGCCTCCTCTCCTGGGCCCAGAGCAGCCTGCGCCCTGTCCCGGACGAATTCCGCCAAATCCGGGGCCCGGGTCCACGACCAGCTCTCGCTTGGAACCCCTCACCTTCGGCTTGTCGCTGTAGACGCTCTCGTGGGCCACTTGCTCAGCAGTGCCAGAGGGCCATGCAGGATGGCAACGGCACCTCCAGTAGGCCTAAGGCTGCTGGATCCGCCTCGACCTGGAGACGATCTACGTCCCGGCCTGCAGGTGTTAGGCCGCGCTCCGCCCCGGCCCCAGAAAAGCAGAGCAGCCTCCAAGGTCCGTCTACAAGATGCTGGAGGTGTTACAACCTTGCGGGTGTGCTTTAGGTCACCTCTCAGGGCGGTTCACCGGCAAGGCCCGCGGCGGGGAGCGAAGAGAGACAAAAACGTGTCTCACCAGTCCGCCATCTTGGCCACGCCAACTAGCAGTTCATTTAAATGCAAACCTAGGTGGTGGGAAGGATAGTTGCCCAGTTTGTAAGATTTTCCAGTGTTTCTTAATTATTTTGCTTATCTTGTTTGACTGGGGTGTGTAGGTAGTGACATGTTAGAGTCTTGTCTTGTTTTCTAGTGCGTGGCTCTAGTAGTCTCTCTCTGTTACAATTCTTATCCTGTGTACGTGCAGTTTTTACGCATTTACTAGGGTATTGTCTTGATTCCAAATCTACGGCCAGCTTTTGCGCCTGTGTATCAAAATCCTTTAGTCTGTTGAATTGATTCGCAGGCGCAGAAACTGTCCGTATGGTAGGTTGTCGCGCAGGGATTTTGGGTGGTGGTTATTGTAAAGTAGAAGGCTATTCCTGTCTGTAGGTTTTTTATACAAGCTTACTACTAGCTCGTTGTCTTTCTTCTTGATCAAAAGATCCAGGAATGGTAGTTCCTTCTCAGTGATTGTTTTTGAAAATTTCAGGTAGAGGTTTAAGGTGTTGACCCAGGAGCAAAATGCCTCGCATGTAGCCAGGCCCCCTTTCCAAAAGAGGAGTATGTCATCTATATAGCGCCGCCATAGAAAGATGTTCGGTTTGTACGAGTTCTCTGGACAGAGAATGAATTGTCAATTAGACTGGCCATCTCCTCTAGTATGCTTCTTAACTTTGATTGACTCCTAAATTCTGTTCACTGGGGAGAGGCCAGGACTGTTAAAATACTGTTAAAATAGTGTTGTGTAAAAAGGACATTAGCTCTGAAGAGAAAACTCCGATATCGAAGTCTGCCTTGACTACCAGAATAATCAACATTGCCTCCAAACAATGGAGGCAATCAAGTGTCATATCCACGGAGTTCAAACCACACTGGACATTGTTTAGATATCACCATTCCATGTTTGAGGTTATGTTTTAGAGGCCAGCCTGTTCTCAGGCAAATAGTCTAGCACCACTTCCACCAATTACCAAATAGAGTCCAAGTATACAGGAAAATTGCCTGGAGCATTCGCAGAGCTTAAAGCTTAAGGACCAGAACCTTTTTCACCAAAGCATCCATTCTCAGACTCTGTCTGGCTGCATAACTGTAAAAGAATTAGCCTTCTACTAAACAAGCTGTATGCACCACTAAATAATCAGCTTCTCTAAGATTCTTCAAATAGACAAGTTTCACCCTACATAGGTTTATATTTCCTTAATACAGCCCAATATAGAGGTGCCAGAAACACCAGCATCTCCCAAAAATCAGTTGCAAGATGTTTAAAAGGGAGAAAAAGACTCAATAGAATTTGTAGGTCAGCCATTTTATCATGAACATCAACCTCATAAGTAGTTGCTTAAGATATACAATGGACAAAGCTCTTCTTAATGCTATGTAAAATATTCAGTTATTAGAAATGGTTGACAGTTCTTAATTAACCAAGCTGTCTGCCACTCCTTTCTGCCTGCTGAGAGCAGCTGCAATAAGGTGGTATACTGAAGGCAGAGATGGGACACTAAAGAATGATGGCATCAATCAAACCCCAAAAGATGATGATATTTAAAGGGGTGAAACAGTACAATGTGATAGCGACCTGGGAGCAGCAAGCGAAGCAAGGAGCTGATCCACTGGCCCTAGTGGGGTTGAGCGGAGGGTTTAGAGGCAGGCAGTGGAAGCAGTTTTCGGTCTAGCACAACAAATAATGCTCTGCTTTAAATTAGAGAATACACCCATAAGAGTTATTGTGAATGCTTTGGACAGGCAAACAGGCAGTGAGATACTGGACCCTCCTCATTCATGGGAGTAGAGGGGAACTGTGAGATACTTTGTCTTGTTTTTTTCCTTCTGATTGTCCAAGTCATAGGATAATCAGAGACTGGGTGACAGACTATCTAAAAATGTCATGGAGAACTTTTTTTTTTTTTAAAACAGCTTTCTTGCATAATCCCTCAAATGATGGAAAGGAATGTCATAAATGACCATTGTTAGCCTCAAGACCACCAATGTTGTTAGAACTAGGGAGATGGAGAGGCAAAGCCAACTGAGCGTGTTGGATCTCGGCTCTGCTTTAACCTCTCCAGAGAATTATCTTTTTTTCTCACTGCCTCTGTAGCACGTCATTGTGCCTTAAGATAGTTCCTATGGCATAAAAACATTATGTCAAGGTCTTAAGCCATACATCCCATCCTTTGTGAGAAGGGAGCTTGCATAAGCCCTGGCAAACACCCTGCCACTAAGTGTAAAGCTTCCTCAAGTGAAAACTCTTCACCCTATGGCATCAAGTGTTTTTGACTCTCAATCTGGTGGCACTGTCAGAAAGGAATTTGATTTCAATTTTGTTGATGAGACCAGGACTACCAAATATTGTACTAGATTACTTTTTATTCCTTTAAGAAAGTGATGTTGGATTCCCAACATCTACTCTATTTTTAGAACACTGTGGCACAGTCTCACAGTGTTGGTAGGGTAATGCACATAAATAATACCTACATGAACTTCGCTGGTATAACTGGATTGGGTACTTTACACTGCTTGAGTGATATGATCCCATATTTTGCAAAAATTGTTATTCAATGATTTGTTATTCTAATGAAAAAGTGCCTTTAAACCAAAGAAAAATCTACAAAATCTGGGGATCTCAACCACCAAGAACAAGTCTATCTCTCGGACCTGAAATCTACACGTTCATCAATTGGATCCGGGACTCAAAAAGGTTTGTGCCCTTCCTCCAAAGGAGATGGACTATATTCAGAAAGTGAAAGCTCAGTTCCCCAAACATTCAATGCAGTCATCAAGATCGGTTCTGTACCTTCTGAGGCTGATGTTCACAATACTTTGTTCTAGTGTCTGCGACTTGGTTACGGATGAGACCACAATGGGTACACTGCATGCAATGAAATCAGTATTCTAGGGAGCGGAATGATGTAGAAAAAAATGTTCCAGTGTCTTAAGGACGAACTACTAAGCTAGAAGTGTCCTCAGAACTGCTTAAAACAGAACAAGATTCTTTGAGACCTCTCTGGCTACACATGACTTTAATAACCAATGCTTCTCTGCTAAGTTGATGAGCTTTTCTCAGCGTAGGCACATTGTGTAAAAGACTGGTAGTGGTGCCTAAATATTTAATTACCAATCGGTTGCTTACCAAAAATTTCAAAATGTTTCTGTTCACATAATAAATGCCCCCAAATTAAGTTGCCTGTCGTTTCTAGGTTTTTGAAGGGATTGCAAAATAAGTTTACTCTGCTACTGTTAAATTTCAGATGGGCTATCCATTTAAACCCCTTCACACCTGTCTACCTAATTTTAGCATGGAAAATTATATTTTGCTAGCAAAAACCTATAATAGGAGAGTCAGTTAGAAAAATTACCATTTGCCTCACCTTCTTCTCAAAAAATGAGCTAAGCCTTCCTTTCTCCCGAGGGTGGCATCAAAGTTCCATAAGCCAAACCACAACTCAGCTGTTCTTCTTTCCTCGTCCCAAAAATCCATGAGCCACTACATTGTTAAGATTCAAACCATTCATGCTGACGGCAACATTTGAGTGTGTTTTCAAGCAAGTAATTTGTCCACAAGCTTAAAGAAGCCAATAACTGCCAGATGGATCTCTTTGATGGTTGTGCACTTTTTATGAACTGACCAATAAACCATCATCTGAAGTCTGTGTTCAATCTGCTAGAGATATAGTGGTATCAGCTTTCCTGTGAAGTGTCCATCTTTGGATACTTATTATATCACCTATATTAACTCTTGTCGTATCCAGCTGACCCTACATTGCTTTGTGAATACTGCGACGGATTCCTGACGAAGGCTCAGCCGAAACGCGCGTAGTCTCAACAAACCGCCAGCCTCTTCACATCATTAAGCTATTCGCAGTGTATATCCTGTTTTAAGAACGATCATGTTTAACTAATTGATGTGATTTATACGTTGTTAAAAAAAAGAAAAAAACGTTTTCCCTTTTCTATATGAATGTATTACTTGTGCAATCTCCTATGAATGCACTGTAAATTCTGACAACACAGCAACATTTTTAAAACTATTTAAACAAAATATCAGAAATACATTTACATACCTAACCTAAATGAAAAATATATTTTCTTATATCTAAAAAATGAATAAATAATTCGAGAATATCAGTTCATTGCATATTGTCTGTTTTTCTCTATAATTATGTGATTGCATATTGTTCTAGATCTTTCAGCCTGCACCCTTAATATTATCTCCTTGCCCAGGCTTTTTCTCCATTATATTTTCCTTGTTATGGGCTAGTTTATCCTGTAAACAGGAGCCCCTTAATTTCCAAAGTGACAGTTCCTGGCTCAAATCTTCTAGCACCGCCTGGAATCGGACATCAGCATGTGCAGAAAAGAACAAGCTACTTACCTTTGGTAACACTCTTTCTGCTGGATACTCTAACGGAAGATCCCTCACCTTTAAAATATGACCCAGGTATCCGACTCAATCCCAAACCTTTTTATCAATACTACTGTGTGCTGTTAAGTGATGCCATGCAGCTCCACGCTGGCTCAGCATATAAGCACCACTCTTGCATGCTATCAGTTCCTTTCTTTCTGCGCCTTTTGACAGGGATCCGGACCTCCACTCCCCATTTTGTAGGTCTTCCAACAACTCCTAAAACAAGAAAAACCAATGTGCTAGGTAATGTCTCCCTCCCTTAAAACTGCAGTTTTTAAACCATGCTGCGACTGTAGGAAACAGATGCCGGTCATGGAAGCGCACAAGGTTTGTATCTGGTGTTTGGGGTCAGGCGCAACTCGAAGTTGTGTAACAAGTGCGCCCTCATGCACCCGAATGAGATCCGGTACCTGGAAGCTAGGCTGTTTGCCACCAAACACAAGAGGATTCTGGTCTTGAAACATTTATCCAATACTATATTTACTATTTGAAAAAAGAAATCTAGGTCAGCAAGTGTCCTAAAGTTTAACTGGTGGTCTTGAAAGAACAAACAATGATAATCAGTGATTAAAAATGTATGCATAGTCACTGGAAACTAATATAGTGAAAAGAGAGTCTGCAATCTTATGCTCTTAGAAATTGCATTCTATGCGGACGATTCAATATTTCTGGGGCTATGTTATTATGATGGACCGGTTTACAACCTTTGATTCATATGCTGCTTCTTATCGTATAAAGATTCCAGAAACCAGAAAGACTGAAATACTAGCTGACGGAATTTCTGAATTTGTGACTGACATACACGTTGCTGGGTTTACATTAATAAATTAAGTAATGAACAACAACGAATTGCAAGTTAAATAGAACAAGCTTAATTTGAACTACAATGTACTTTTACATTTGCAAGTGCCAGTTGAAAGCAACAAGCCAGACTAAATGTACACTGTTTTTAGAGTTTCACTAACTATACTCCTCATTCATCTTCGCAGTAGAACTCCCCTTTTGCATCCGCCCATATACCCCTAAACCTTACTTAACACAGGATTTCCTGTACTTCATCTTACCCTACATAGGAGAGGCTATGTTCTCTCTTCCCAAACTGGGATTCAGTCGCTCACCTTCCAAACCCCCCCAGAACGACTGAGGTGGTGTTTGGAGGGAGGACCCCCGATGCACCCTAACATAACTTCCATCCGTTCTCCATACACCTCCTGGCCTCATTCATGTATAATTTACCTGGAGCTGCTCCTCGATTTCCAGCTCTAGACACCTTGATGACACACAACTACTTTTCAAACGATCCAGGTTGTTCTCATACAAATTTTAATTCATTAACTTATCTTACCTTGTAAGGAGACACATAAGCTGCCTGACTTCCTCTCGCATTCCCGCCGATCCACGGCGCAGGTTGTAGTCAAAAAGCTCACGGATGAGGCCTTGAGATACTAAGATGTGGCGGATAGTGGAGTTGGTGGCCAGAGCTCTCAGTAATGTGATACAGTGCTCAGTAACAGCAGAGGCACATCCATAGCACTTAGTGGATGATGTATGACCGCAACCCAGCACAGATAGAGCTCTGTACTGACTGGCTGTGAACGTGGGCTGCACAGTGGTGCGAGAAGACTTTGTTGCTGCTTCTCTCTGCTGAAGATCATATTCCAGCAACTCCTTCCGAGATGCAAATACTTTCTGTAATGAAAGAAACAGACTTGTTTAGCCTGAGGCTACAGCCCAAGTGTAAAGGTTTCTACATATTAGTTAAGATGTCATGTTACCCTCTCAAAAACAGCTAAAGTGTAAGCTGCAGTCAGTAAGAAAATATTACTTACCAATAACATTAGTTCTTCTGTTCTCCACAGATTATAAATGTATTTTGTGTCCTCAATACTGCATTAAGTAATCGAAAGTTGGCATCTTTGAAATTACAACAAACTGGAGCCGTGACACATGTCCCAGCTCTGGTCAGAGCAGGATAAGATTTCTGGTCTATCCTGCTATGTTTGTGGTATAATGATCATGTTTATCTTGGTCATTTAAAACTTGTAAAGAACAGCCTTTCCTGAAAGTCATTAACAGAGAATTTCAGAAGGATCATCTTTCCAGAGCCTTGAATGCAAGTTTTGACAACGCATTTGTTGCATTTAGTGTTAGATGTCCATCGACACCTGAAGATTGCTGTAACAGGTATTCCAATGAATACCCTCCCTTCGTCTTTTAATCATTCCTTCGCATCAAAGGCACACTTCCTACTGCACCATTGTTCTCCAGACGAACATGATGTCTATGCCACTACATGAACAAGCCATGCAGACAAAACTTAGGCACTTGGCAGACCTAGCCTAAGACCTCTAGAGCAACTGTTTAGTGAGGCACCTCGCTGTTTGTGCTGGGTTTCTTTCATGGCTTTAAAACAGCACTACCACGCAAGGATCAGGACATTGGCTTACCAAATTTCCCACTGAGCGACCACCACGGAAGTGGACGCTCTCACCTCTAGACTCAATCGATAGATTGGTCATTTTGTGAGCAGGTATACACATCAGAGGCCTGGGAAACCAATGTCTTTTATCCTAGTTTTATGCCTACACCTACCTTTATTTATCAATGATCCTGAAGTCATGACTGAAGTATGTCATTCTAAGCCTCTTGTGGTCTTAGTGACAACTGACTCTCAGGCAAGGTAGAATGTACTGCAAGTGTCTGAATAAGGAAAATGCTACTTACCCAGTATGCATATATTCTTGGCATGTAGAGCTGTAGAATCATATGCTTTGCATAGATCGCCATCTAGTGTTGGGTCCTGATGTTTGCACTTTGTTTTTCTTCGAGGAAGTCTTTCCAGTCACCAGGTAGGCGACTCCTCCTTTTGGTGATAGTGCACATGGGCATCGACTCCATTGTTAGATTGTTTTCCAGCAGAGGGTGATAATGGAGTTAGTAAGAGTAGTAAAAAGGAGATGTCCATGAATGCAATGTATCTAAGTAAGATGTTACTGCAACAGGTATAGGTACCCGAGGAGGTGGGCAGGCGCATATGATTCTACAGCTCTACATGCCAAGAACAGATGCATACTGGGTAAGTAGCATTTTCCGTTTGAGGCATATGAGCTGTAGATCATATGCTTCGCATAGACTACACAGCAGTTTCTCCCGAAGCGGTGGCTAACCGGTAGCTGTTGCAGTGGTTTGAAATAGTGTACGTAAAACTGCTTGGCCTACTCTAGCTTGCTGTGCTGCCAACACATCCACAGAATAGTGTTTTGTGAATGTGTGAGGTGTAGACCATGTTGCAGCTTTACATATATCATAAATGGGTATATTTCCTAAGAATGCCATAGAAGCCCCCAGTTTGCGTGTAGTGTGCTCTAGGGGGAACTGTTAATGTCCGTTTAACTTTTGCATAGCATATTTGAATGCATTTGACTATCCACCTTGCAATACCTGATTTTGATATAGGATTGCCTTTGTGCGGTGGAGCAAAAGCGACAAAAAGCTGATTTGTGTTACAGAAAGGTTTTGTCCTTTCAATGTAATAGAGCAGTGCTCTTTTCACATCTAATGTGTGTAATGCACGTTCTGCCACTGAATCTGGTTGAGGGAAGAACACGGGTAACTCAACAGATTGATTGATGTGAAAAGCAGAAATGACTTTAGGAAGGAATTTAGGATTAGTCTGAAGAAGCACTTTATTTTGGTGCATTTGTAAAAAGGGATCTGAAAGAGACACGTTAGTGACAGATTCCTTACCTTAGAATATCCCCAGGCGACAGGCTGGATCCGGAAAGTTTTTGCGTAGCAGTACCCTTGCGCGTCGGTAGGCGGCGTCGTGCGGCTCCGCGTCCGTCGTCGGCGTCGTGATCGCCGGGATGACGTCGCGGGCAGTACTTAGACGCCGCCCCTGCGCGCTAACGTCAGTTCTTCTTTTTCCGCGCCAGTAAGCGCAGATCCGGGAAGAGCAGTGCCCTAGTCAATTTTTGACTAAATTTTGGGTGATTTTTTCACTGTTTCTTTTCGAGTCTTCTCGACTCCTAGGTGTCGGTAGGGATGCCCGGCTTCAAGCCATGCGACGTCTGTGGTCGAATGATGTCGATCACAGACCCGCACTTAGAGTGTCTCTACTGTCTCGGCCGAGACCACGACACGAAGTCGTGCCCTGACTGCCGGAAATTACACCCGAAGGCTTTGCGAGAGCGGTCTCGAAAGCTCCTCGAGGTCCGGCAGTCGGCTCCGCGCCAAGCCCCGGTCCCGTGAGAGGTCGAGGGGCCGGTCGCGGAGCCCCCGCCGGTCGTCGGAGTCCAAGTCTTCGCACTCCTCGGGTAAGTCGAAGCACAAAAAGTCTAAGAAGCATCATCGCTCTAAGACTTGGCCTCGCCGGTCTCGCGACTCGGCTGAGGCCCCTGTCGGCACCGTCCCGCCCCCGCGGCCCGGACGTGCCTGTGGAGCCGCCCCCGCATTATCCATCCTTTCCGGGTTCGGGGGCGACTCCGGCCCAAATACAGGAATTCCTGTCGGCCATGGCCCGCCTCTTCGGGCCTCAAGGTCCCTCCGGTGCGCCTTCGGGCCCCGCGGGCCCTGATGGGGTTGCTCCGGCATCGCCGACGACTCCGGTCCCGGCGTCGCTTGTCCCGCCAGCCTTGATCCCGGCCTCGGCTCCGGCCCCGGCCTCGATCCCGGCTCCGGTGGTACCACAACCCCGATCGACGCTGGTTGACCTAACCACGCCTCCGCCGGCGCCGATGTCCCCGGTGCCGTTCCTGACGCCGCCCGGGGCTCCGGGCGGCGTCGTTCCCCGGTTCTCTCCGGTTCCGGACATGGAGCCGGACCGACGTCGCGCTCGGCTCCGGCGCCGATGAGACCTTGGGTCCCAGATGTCCCTCCTCCTCCATATTTTGAACCAGAGGAGGACCAGGAGAGCTGGGAGGGGTCGGAAGACCCTCTCACACAGCAGTGTGAGTATGATCAGGACTGGGCAGAGGAACTTGGGGATGCCAGTGGTCTAGACACTTCCCCTGACACCGGCATGCTGTCTCCTCCCGTGGCTACGGAGGAGGGAGCAAATTTCGCAACGGTGTTGCGTAGAGCAGCTGGAGCCTTGCACCTCCAATTGCCTACTGTGGCTGTCAGGACTAATCTCCTGACGGAAGTGCTTCAGCCGGCAGCTTCCTCCTCGGAGACTGTGCTGCCGTTTAATGATGCACTATCTGACGTTCTTTTGGGCACCTGGTCCAAGCCCACCACAGGGGCTCCTGTGGATAGGAACGTGGCCCGACGCCATCGCCCTGCTCCGGGCGACCTCTTGTTTCTCTCTCAACATCCCACCCCCGAGAGCTTGGTTGTCCAAGCCTCTGCCTCCCAAACCGCCTTCCCTACCGCCCCTCCGGATAGGGAATCCAAACGCCTGGACCAGTTTGGGAAGAAGGCTTTTTCTTCCTCCAGTGCTGGCTTGCGGTCCGTCAACACCGCTTGCCTTTTGGGCCGATATACCCACTCCCTGTGGGATTCTGTGGCGGCTGTTTTGCCCCAGTGTTCTGAGGAGGTCCAGACACTGCTTACCCGCACCATTGCGGAAGGTAGGGATGCGGCAAAGTTCACCATACGTTGTGGCCTTGATACCGCCGACTCGCTGGGCAGATCGCTTGCAACGACGGTGGCGCTGCGTCGCCACGCCTAGCTGAGAACAACTGGTTTTTCGGGTGATGTCCAGAATACACTCATGGACATGCCCTTTGATGGAGTCGGTCTTTTTGGTTCCAAAGCAGACCATGCGCTGGAGCGTTTTAAGGACTCACAGGCTACTGCCAAGTCCCTGGGCCTTTCTGTTGTGCGCCCTCCGCTAACCTCTGCTTTTCACCCCTTTCGTGGGCACGGAAGGGGCGCCCAGTCACGTCCGCTGCCCAGCCACCGGCCCGCGCAGCAAGCGTCTTCGCGTGGCCGAGGACGTGGCTACCGCCGTGGCGGTTCGGGCAACCAGCGTGCGGGTCAGGCCACCAACTCCGCCCCGTCCGCGGCCTCCAAGCCCTCCTAGTCCTTCCTTTCAGGTGCACAGCACGCCAGTAGGGGGCAAGGTCCGCCATCACCTTCACCACTGGCGTGCCATCACCTCGGACAGGTGGGTCTTGGACATTGTCCGAAGGGGCTACTCCCTCCCCTTCGAGACCCCTTCCCCCAGCCCTGCCACCTCAATTCCACCGCATGTCAGGGGATCACTTGGTGCTTCTGCAGAAGGAAGTCACGGCCCTCTTGGCCAAGAGGGCCATCGAGCATGTTCCGACCCCAGAAGTAGGACGTGGTTGCTACTCCCACTACTTTCTGGTGCCCAAAAAGGACAAGGAGGACATGCGTCCTATCTTGGACCTCTGGAACGTCAATCGCTTCCTCCGGAAGGAGAAGTTCAAGATGCTCACCCTAGCTCAGGTCTTGACTGCCCTCGACCCTGGAGACTGGTTGGTAGCGTTGGACTTGCAGGACGCTTATTTTCACATCCCCGTCCTGCCGGCCCACCGGCGTTACCTGCGGTTCACGGTAGGCCTCGAGCATTTTCAGTTCACCGTGCTCCCCTTGGCCTTACAAGTGCCCCTCGGGTGTTCACGAAAGTGATGGCGGTGGTCGCAGCTCATCTGCGCCGGGCAGGGGTTCCAGTCTTCCCCTACCTCAACGACTGGCTGCTGAAGGCGGGCTCGTCCCAGGCAGTCGTCTCCCACCTCCAGACTACGGCCGAACTCCTGCACTCGCTGGGGTTCTCCATCAATGTGCCGAAGTCGCATCTGATTCCTTCTCCACAGCTCCTTTTCATCGGAGCAGTTCTGAACACGACGCAGTTTCGGGCCTATCCTCCCGAACGGCGAGTCCGGGATATTCAGGCTATGATTCCGATCTTTCAGCCTTTATCCTGGGTTTCGGTACGGATGACCCTGAGGCTGCTGGGCCTCATGGCCTCCTGCATCCTGCTGGTCGATCATGCCAGATGGCATATGCGGGCTCTGCAGTGGGACCTGAAGTTCCAGTGGGCGCAGCACCAGGGCAACCTGTCCGATCACGTCCAGATCTCGGAGGGGGCTGCAAAACAGTTGCAGTGGTGGCTCTCGAACCGGCAATGGGTCATGGGCAGATCCCTCTCCCTTCCCCAGCCAGAGCACACAGTTGTGACGGACGCGTCCCTTCTGGGATGGGGCGGTCACATGGGAGAGGCGGAGATCAGAGGCCTCTGGTCTCCGGCGGAGTCCCGGCTCCATATCAACCTTCTGGAGCTCCGGGCGATCCGACTTGCACTCAAGGCATTCCTTCCCTCTGTCAAAGGGACGGTAGTGCAGGTGTTCATAGACAACACCACCGCCATGTGGTATTGCATCAAACAGGGCGGGGTGGGGTCGTGGACCCTATGTCAGGAGGCTCTGCGCCTTTGGACATGGCTGGAACATCAGGGCATCTTCCTGATGGTTCAACACCTGGCAGGTTCCCTGAACACTAGGGCGGACGAACTCAGCCGCAGGTGCATGATGGATCACGAATGGCGTCTTCACTCGGAGGTGTCGCAAGGTCTCTTTCAGCAGTGGGGAGAGCCTTGGTTAGATCTGTTCGCCACCGAAGAGAACGCGCAATGTCAGCAGTTCTGCGCGTTGGAATTTCCAAGGCGGCACTCGCTCGGAGACGCTTTTCGTCGCGATTGGAGTTGCGGTCTGTTGTACGCTTTTCCGCCTATACCACTTCTACCCAGAGTGTTGAAGAAGATTCGGCGCGACCGGGCCCAAGTCATCCTTGTGGCTCCGGACTGGGCTCGAAGAGTTTGGTATCCCGAGCTACTCAGTATGAGCGTCGATCCCCCGATCCGTCTGCCTCTTCTGGAGGATCTTCTGTCGCAGCAGCAGGGGACGGTCCTCCACCCGAACCTGTCCAGCCTCCACCTGCTTGCGTGAAGATTGAGCGGCGGCAGTTGATTCCTTTCGACTTGCCTCCCGAAGTTTGTGATGTGATTCTGGCAGCCAGGCGTCCCTCCACTAAGGTGGTATACGCCTGCAGGTGGAACAAGTTTGTGGCATGGTGCACAGCAAAGGCTGTGAATCCCCTCTCTGCCCCTCTTTCTGAGGTTCTTCTGTTCCTTCTTTCTCTGGCCCAACAGGGTTCTGCCCTGGGTACCATCAAGGGCTATCTTTGTGCTATCTCGGCCTTCCTCAGGCTTCCTGATCAGCCCTCCCTTTTCAAGTCCCCTGTTGTTAACAGGTTCCTAAAAGGCATTACACACCTCTTCCCTCCTGTTCCGTTTGTAATGCCTCAGTGGGACTTGAACTTGGTTCTTACTTTTCTCATGTGCGCTCCCTTTGAGCCTCTAAATAACTGTCCTCTTCGTCTTCTGACTCTGAAGACAGCCTTTCTGGTCGCCATCACCTCCGCTCGGCGGGTGAGTGAGCTCCAGGCTCTATCATGCAAACCTCCCTTTCTGTCTGTCCATCCAGACAAGGTTGTTCTTCGGACGCGTCCGTCCTTCTTGCCAAAGGTGGTTACAGCCTTCCACATTGGGCAGACCATCACTTTGCCCACCTTCTTTCCGCCTCCGCATCCTTCCAGAGAGGAAGAGAGGCTCCACCGTCTGGACCCAAAACGTGCGCTTTCCTTCTATATTAACCGCACACAACACTTCCGGGTGGATGACCAGCTCTTTGTTGGCTACGTGGGCGCCAAAAAGGTCGGGCGGTGCACAAGAGAACCATTTCCCGCTGGGTAACCTTGTGTATCAAAGCCTGCTATTCTTTGGCTAAGAAGGAGCCTCCTGTTGGGCTGCGTGCCCATTCCACCAGGGCAACGGCTGCTACCACGGCCTTAGGCCGCGGTGTTCCGCTGCAGGATATCTGTCAGGCAGCTAAGTGGGCCTCGCTGCACACGTTTACCAAGCATTACTGCCTTGACAGTCAGGTCCGGAGGGACGGCTTCTTTGGCCGTTCTGTCCTCCGGGACTTCCTTGTCTGATCTTTGTTCGCAGACCCACCACCGGGGTTGGTATTGCTGGGGTATCTATTCTAAGGTAAGGAATCTGTCACTAACGTGTCTCTTTCAGATGCACAAGTTACTAACTTGTGTAACGATATATCTGTAAGAGACAGTAGTTAGTGACAGATTAGCTCAAACGCTCCGTCCATCATCCCCTTTGGTATCGCTTTGTTTGCCCTAAGTTGGCAGGGTATACCCAGACATGGGTCCCTTGCTCACTTTGCCACTGGATTCAAGCTAGCCTGGCTGATGACGGCTGAACAGCCAGAAACCGGTCCCAGGATGCTTGTTTCCGGTCCAGGGAAGACATGGCTTGGCAGTTCGGGCTGGACTGTTCCCATGAGGCACAGGGTCAGACTGATTTGCATATGGCCATGTCTGAACTGGGGTGGTGGAGTGAGCTAAAGAATGATGATGGATTAAACCCAGATCAGTTTACTGGGGGTGAGTGTTTGATTAGCTCAAACGCTCCGTCCATCATCCCCTTTGGTATCGCTTTGTTTGCCCTAAGTTGGCAGGGTATGACCAGACGTGGGTCCCTTGCTCACTTTGCCACTGGATTCAAGCTAGCCTGGCTGATGACGGCTGAATAGCCAGAAACCGGTCCCAGGATGCTTGTTTCCGGTCCAGGGAAGACATGGCTTGGCAGTTCGGGCTGGACTGTTCCCATGAGGCACAGGGTCAGACTGATTTGCATATGGCCATGTCTGAACTGGGGTGGTGGAGTGAGCTAAAGAATGATGGATTAAACCCAGATCAGTTTACTGGGGGTGAGTGTTTGATTAGCTCAAACGCTCCGTCCATCATCCCCTTTGGTATCGCTTTGTTAGCCCTAAGTTGGCAGGGTATGCCCAGACGTGGGTCCCTTGCTCACTTTGCCACTGGATTCAAGCTAGCCTGGCTGATGACGGCTGAATAGCCAGAAACCGGTCCCAGGATGCTTGTTTCCGGTCCAGGGAAGACATGGCTTGGCAGTTCGGGCTGGACTGTTCCCATGAGACACAGGGTCAGACTGATTTGCATATGGCCATGTCTGAACTGGGGTGGTGGAGTGAACTAAAGAATGATGATGGATTAAACCCAGATCAGTTTACTGGGGGTGAGTGTTTGATTAGCTCAAACGCTCCGTCCATCATCCCCTTTGGTATCGCTCCCCCCCCCCCCCCCCATCATGCACCTGCGGCTGAGTTCGTCCGCCCTGGCGTTCAGGGAACCTGCCAGGTGTGGAACCATCAGGAACATGCCCTGATGTTCCAGCCATGTCCAAAGGCGCAGAGCCTCCTGACAAAGGGTCCACGACCCCACCCCGCCATGTTTGTTGCAGTACCACATGGCGGTGGTGTTGTCTGTGAACACCTGCACTACCTTCCCTTTGACAGAGGGAAGGAATGCCTTGAGTGCAAGTCGTATCCCCGGAGCTCCAGAAGGTTGATATGGAGCAGGGACTCCGCCGGAGACCAGAGGCCTCTGATCTCCGCCTCTCCCATGTGACCGCCCCATCCCAGAAGGGACGCGTATGTCATAACTGTGTGCTCTCGCTGGGGAAGGGAGAGGGATCTGCCCATGACCCATTGCCGGTCCGTGAGCCACCACTGCAACTGTTTTGCAGTCCCCTCCGAGATCTGGACGTGATCGGACAGGTTGCCCTGGTGCTGCGCCCACTGGAACTTCAGGTCCCACTGCAGAGCCCGCATATGCCACCTGGCATGATTGACCAGCAGGATGCAGGAGGCCATGAGGCCCAGCAGCCTCAGGGTCATCCGTACCGAAACCCAGGATAAAGGCTGAAAGATCGGAATCAGAGCCTGAATATCCCGGACTCGCCGTTCGGGAGGATAGGCCCGAAACTGCGTCGTGTCCAGAACTGCTCCGATGAAAAGGAGCTGTGGAGAAGGAATGAGATGCGACTTCGGCACATTGATGGAGAACCCAAGCGAGTGCAGGAGTTCGGCCGTAGTCTGGAGGTGGAAGACGACTGCCTGGGACCAGCCCGCCTTCAGCAGCCAGTCGTCGAGGTAGGGGAAGACTGAAACCCCAGCTCGGCGCAGATGAGCTGCGACCACCGCCATCACTTTCGTGAACACCCGAGGGGCACTGGTAAGGCCAAAGGGGAGCACGGTGAACTGAAAATGCTCGAGGCCTACCGTGAACCGTAGGTAACGCCGGTAGGACGGGGATGTGGAAATAAGCGTCCTGCAAGTCCAACGCTACCAACCAGTCTCCAGGGTCGAGGGCAGTCAAGACCTGAGCTAGGGTGAGCATCTTGAACTTCTCCTTCCGGAGGAAGCGATTGACGTTCCGGAGGTCCAAGATAGGACGCATGTCCTCCTTGTCCTTTTTGGGCACCAGGAAGTAGTGGGAGTAGCAACCACGACCTACTTCTGGGGTCGGAACATGTTCGACGGCCCTCTTGGCCAAGAGGGCCGTGACTTCCTTCTGTAGAAGCACCAAGTGATCCCCTGACATGCGGTGGAATTGAGGTGGCATGGCTGGGGGGGTGGTCTCGAAGGGGAGGGAGTAGCCCCTTCGGACAATGTCCAAGACCCACCTGTCCGAGGTGATGGGACGCCAGTGGTGAAGGTGATGGCGGACCCTGCCCCCTACTGGCGTGCCGTGCACCTAAAAGGAGGGACTAGGAGGGCTTGGAGGCCGCGGACGGGTTGGAGGTGGTGGCCTGACCCGCACGCTGGTTGCCCGAACCGCCACAGCGGTATCCACGTCCTCGGCCACGCGAAGGCGCTTGCTGCGCGGGCCGTTGGCCGGGCTGCTGACGTGACTGGGCGCCCCTCCCGTGGCCACGAAAGGGGCGAAAAGCAGATGTGAGCGGAGGGCGCACAACAGCAAGGCCCAGGGACTTTGCAGTAGCCCGCGAGTCCTTGAAACGCTCCAGCGCATGGTCTGCTTTTGATCCAAAAAGACCGACTCCATCAAAGGGCATGTCCATGAGTGTATTCTGGACATCACCCGAAAAACCAGTGGTCCTCAGCCAGGCGTGGCGACGCAGCGCCACCGTCGTTGCAAGCGATCTGCCCAGCGAGTCGGCGGTATCAAGGCCACAACGTATGGTGTATTTAGCCGCATCTCGCCCTTCCGCAATGGCGCGGGTAAGCAGTGTCTGGACCTCCTCAGAACACTGCGGCAAAACAGTCCCCACCGAATCCCACAGGGAGTGGGTATATCGGCCCAAGAGGCAAGCGGTGTTAACGGACCGCAAGCCAGCACTGGAGGAAGAGAAAGCCTTCTTCCCAAAGTGATCCAGGCGCTTGGATTCCCTATCCGGAGGGGCGGTAGGGAAGGCGGTTTGGGAGGCAGAGGCTTGGACAACCAAGCTCTCAGGGGTGGGGTGTTGGGAGAGAAACAGGGGGTCGCCCGGAGCAGGGCGATGGCGTCGGGCCACGTTCCTATCCACAGGAGCCCCTGTGGTGGGCTTGGACCAGGCACCCAAAAGAACGTCAGTGAGTGCATCATTGAACGGCAGCACAGTCTCCGAAGAGGAGGCCGCCGGCTGAAGCACTTCTGTCAGGAGGTTAGTCCTGACGGCCACCGTAGGCAACTGGAGATTTAAGGCTCCAGCAGCTCTACGCAACACCGTTGCAAAATTAGCCCCCTCCTCCGAAGCCACGGGAGGAGACAGCTTGCCAGAGTCAGGGGAGGTGTCCAGACCACTGGCATCCCCAAGTTCCTCAACCCAGTCCGGATCAAACTCGCACTGTTGTGTGAGAGGGTCCTCAGACCCCTCCCAGCTCTCCTGGTCCTCCTCAGGTTCATAATATGGAGGAGGAGGGACATTAGGGTCCCAAGGTCTCATCGGCGCCGGAACCGGCGTCGGGCGACGTCGGTCCGGCTCCATGTCTGGAGCCGGAGAGAGCCGGGGAACGACGCCGTCCGGAGCCCCGGACGGCGTCAGGAACGGCACCGGGGACATCGGCGTCGGCGGAGGCGTGGTTAGGTCAACCAGCGTCGATCGGGGTTGTGGTACCACCGGAGCCGGGATCGAGGCCGGGGCCGGAGCCGAGGCCGGGATCAAGGCTGGCGGGACAAGCGACGCCGGGACCGGAGTCGACGGCGACGCCGGAGCAACCCCATCAGGGCGCACCGGAGGGACCTTGAGGCCCGAAGAGGCGGGCCATGGCCGACAGGAACTCCTGTATTTGGGCCGGAGTCGCCCCCGAACCCGAGAAGGACGGGTAATGCGGGGGTAACTCGACAGGCACGTCCGGGGCGGCGGGGACGGTGCCGACAGGGACCTCAGCCGAGTCGCGAGACCCGCGAGGCGAAGTCTTAGAGCGATGATGCCGCTTAGACTTCTTGTGCTTCGACTTACCGGAGGAGCGCGAAGACTTGGATTCCGACGAACGGCGGGGACTCCGCGTCCGGCCCCTCGACCTCTCCCGGGACCGGGGCTTGGTGCGGCACGGAGCCGACTGCCGGACCTCGAGGAGCTTTCGAGACCGCTCTCGCAAAGCCTTCGGATGAAGCTTCCGGCAGTCAGGGCACGACTTCGTGTCGTGGTCTCGGCCGAGACAGAAGAGACACTCGAGATGCGGGTCCGTGATCGACATCATGCGACCACATTCCTCGCAGGGCTTAAAGCCGGGCATCCCTACGACACCTTAGGAGTCGTGAAGACTCGTTGAAGAAACAGTGAAAAAATTCACAAAAAAGGATAGTCAAAAAGTGACTAGGGCACTGCTCTTCCCGGATCTGCGCTTACTGGCGCGGAAAAAGAAGAACTGACGTCAGCGCGCAGGGGCGGCGTCTAAGTACTGCCCGCGACATCATCCCGGCGATCACAACGCCGACGACGGACGCGGAGCCGCACGACGTCGCCTACCGACGCGCAAGGGTACTGCTACGCAGAAAACTTTCCGGATCCAGCCTGATGCCTGGGGATATTCTAAGGTAAGGAATCTGTCACTAACGTGTCTCTTTCAGATGCACAAGTTACTAACTTGTGTAACGATATATCTGTAAGAGACAGTAGTTAGTGACAGATTCCTTACCGCCCGCCCATCCTCCCCGTTCTGCGAACTGATTTCTAGGGTTAAGGACATCCCTTTCAGGGCCCTAGTATTTTTCAGACACCTATGTCAGCTTCTTGCATGGCTCTGCGTTCCTGGTGCGGAAAGTCGTGTACAGAACTGACGTCAGCGCGTAGGGGCGGCGTCTAAGTACTGCCCGCGACGTCATCCCGGCGATCACGACGCCGCCTACCGACGTGCAAGGGTACTGCTACGCAAAAACTTTCCGGATCCAGCCTGACGCCTGGGGATATTCTAAGGTAAGGAATCTGTCACTAACTACTGTCTCTTACAGATATATCGTTACACAAGTTAGTAACTTGTGCTTCTTGTATAGTCAATGCCTGAAGTTCACTTACTCTTCTGAGTGATGTGATGGCAACTAGGAAAGCAACTTTCCATGTAAGAAATTGTAGTTCACATCTGTGTAATGGTTCAAAGGGTGGACCCATTAGTCTGGTGAGAACAATGTTGAGATTCCACACTGGAGCAGGTGGCCGTCTCGTGGGAATAACTCTGAGTCCCTCCATGAACGCTTTAATGACAGGTACCCTAAAAAGGGATAGATGCTGTCTATTTTGGAGGTATGCAGCTATAGCAGCTAGATGTAGACGTTTAGACGTGTATACTAAATTGGCACGTTGTAAATGTAACAAATAGCATATAATGTTTTGGACAGAAGCATCAAGAGGGTTGATGTTATTACAGTAAATCACAAACCACTTCCACTTTGCTGAATAGCAGGCTATTGTGGTAGGACGTCTAGCTTCTTTGATAATATTCATACAGTCTGGCGGTAGATTAAGGTACATAACACAAAAAAATGTGGGGGGGTCCAAGGGAAAATATTTAAAGACCTGCAAGGAAAATATCCCCAGACAATTCAGAATTAACACAAACAAATCCTTGGGTCTACAATTACAACATGGGCATGAAGAGTGACAGACCAGAATCTCACACGATCAAACTGTGGGAGAAATACCTTTCAGGACGAAATCCCTCACCCACCAGAGGTGGCATGCTTCATCATCTGGGATTCTCCTCTTGGTGGGAGAACCTATTCCCACCAAGGGCTACAACTTCTTCTCTGAGAGGAAGGAGCTCAGGGATGTTTTTGGTATTCCTACTCTACCGAGGATATACTAAATCCAACAGATGAGAGATGCTAGGAGAGTAATGGTGAGGGTGCAGCGCAACAAAAATATCAAACTGTGAAAGTGGTGAGGTTAAAACTGCCTAGATGGAACAAAAAGACATTTAATAACTTGTTCCTGCTGACAGGATTAAAAGACAGTGCAAAAGCAGTATGGATTTAAACTGCATTGTGTTAGACGAAGAGGTCTACATGTTTCAGCCATGTCGACCCAAGAGGTGTCAAGGCTTTCGTCAGGACCTAAAAATTGCTGCTGCCAACAATTAATAAAGTAATAAGTGCTCGAATTTCAAACCAGTAATCCTGCCATTTTCATTTTTCAGATTTACTGGTTGTACCCAAAGTGTATGGATAAGTGGCCTCATCTCAACCTGGCAACAGCTCAAGGAAGGGGGCCCCGCTCTATCCGTCGGTACCCCGTCTTGGTACGTGAGCTGTGACCGGAGGTAGCCAAACTCTAGGACTTCAGGTGCCAGATCGCCAGATTGAGTTGACTGGGGTCTGGGTGTCTTATGTCTCCATGGCTCTGTGTGAGGAGACAGGGTGCAAGACGTAGTTTTTGATGAGGAACTACCGAGAGTTCCAATAGGGTTGTGAACCATGGTTGACGTGCCCATGTGGGAGCAACTAGGATTAGTGTCAGGGACGCTTGGTTGAGTTTCCAAACCACTAATGGAATGAGTGGGAGAGGCGGAAAAGCGTAAGCAAATATCCCTGACCAGTTCATCCATAGTGCATTGCCTTTGGACAATGGGTGTGGATACCTGGACGCAAAGTTTGGGCATTTTGCGTTCAGGTGAGTGGCGAACAGGTTATGTCTGGGAAGCCCCACATTTGAAAGAATGGGAGGAGAACTTGAGGGTGTAGTTCCCATTCGTGGATTTGCTGTGTGTGACGACTTAGCAGATCTGCCATCTGGTTGTTTACTCCTGGGAGGTGTTCTGCTAGGAGATACATTTTGTGATGAATGGCCCACCTCCAGATGTTCTGGGCTAGGTGGGACAGTTGGAGGGAGTGTGTCCCCCCCCTGTTTCGAATGTAGTACATGGCTGCCATGTTGTCTGTGTGAATTAGCACAGTCTTGCGTAGTAGCTGAGTTTGAAAAGCTTTCAAAGCCAGAAAAATCGCTAACAGTTCTAGATGATTTATATGAAGCTGTTTTTGTTGCAAGTTCCACATCCCTTGAATTGTGTGGGTTTGGAGATGTGCTCCCCAACCTGTCAGTGATGCTTCTGCTGTCAATACTATTTGTGGAACCGGGTCGTTGAAGGGCCACCCTCTTAAAAGGTTTTGTGTGTTCCACCACTGCAGAGAGCGATGGGTGCGGCCGTCTACCAACACTAGATCTGATAATTGACCTTGAGCCTGGTTCCACTGACGTGCTAAGCATTCCTGTAGGGGGCGCATCTGAAGTCTTGCATAGGGAACTATGAAAATGCAAGACGCCATCATTCCCAGTAACTGCATGAACAGTCGGGCTAGTAAGGAGTGTTGAGGCTGGAACTGAGATATCAGGTTTTGGATATTCCCGATTCTGGCTGGGGTTGGGTATGCTAGAGCTTTCCGTGTGTCTATAGTAGCTCCTAGATAGTCTTGAGACATGGATAGTTGGAGATGGGATTTGGTCTGATTTACTGTGAATCCTAGCTGGTGAAGCAGTTGCACAGTTTTTTGTGTGTGGCGTAGACATGTGTTGTGCGAGCTGGCTTTTATCAGGCAGTCGTCTAAGTATGGGAAGACGTGAACATGTTGTCTTCTCAGGTGGGCTGCGACTACTGCCAAGCATGTTGTGAAAACCCTGGAAGCGGTTGTTACTCCGAAGGGAAGGACTTTGGATTGATAATGTTGGCCTGCTACCACAAACCTAAGGTATTTGCGGTGCGCAGTGTGTATTGGAATATGAAAGTAAGCGTCCTTTAAATCTAGAGTGGATAGAAAGTTGCCTTGCTGAAGGAGAGGAAGCACTTGTTGGAGTGTTACCATAGGAAAATGGTCCGACTATGTATAGATTTAGTTCTCTGAGGTCCAATATAGGCCTTAAAGAGCCGTACTTTTTGGGAATTAGGAAGTATAGGGAGTACACTCCTGTTCCTTGGTATTGTAAAGGGACTGGTTCTGTTGCACCCTTTTGCAACAAAGAAAGAACCTCTTGCTTTAAAAGGGTGAGATGTTCTTGTGACATGAGGTGTGATTTAGGAGGAATATTCGGGGGAGTACTTGTAAGTTCCAGGCAATAACCAGATTGGATAATTTGTAGAACCCATTTGTCTGATGTAATCGTATTCCAAATGGGTAGAAATTGTGAAAGACGTCCCCCGACAGCAGTGGAATGATCGGGGGTATGGGAAATAAGTCACTGCTTGTTGTTTGCAGGGGAGGTGCGTGTTGAATTACCTCTGCCTCTTCCCTTGCCGTTGTTTCCTCTATACCCTCCTCTAAAATACCCTCTTGAAGAGGGCGACTGATTGTTGCCCTTGTAAGAGGAGGAGGGAGTTTCTGTAGATACATTCTTGGAGCCGCCCCTATAGAATGAGCGAAAGGAACCCCTATTAGAAGGTGACTGTAGGGCTCCCATGGACTTAGCAACTTTGGTATCTTTTTTCATTTTTTCCTGTGACACATCGACAGCTCGGCCAAAGAGATGTTCTTTTCAAAAGGTTGGTTAAGAATAGAGGCTTGCACTTCAGGCTTGAACCCTGAAATCCTTAGCCAAGCATGTCTATGGAGTAGCACACTAGTGTTGATTGCCCGAGCTGCTGTATCTGCTTGATCCAACGCACACCTGATAGAGGTATTAGTGATTAATTTACCTTCTTGAATAAGGTCACTGGCTTTATCTTTATGCTCATCAGGTAGAAATTGAATGAGCTTTTCGAGTTTGTCATAATGAGCTCTATCATACCTTGCCAACAATGCTTGGGCATTGGCAATGCGCCAATTATTAGCTGCTTGTGAGGCTATCCTTTTTCCTGAAGCATCTAATAATTTGAAATCCTTATCAGGAGGAGGGGCATCCCCTGTTGTTTGAGAGTTAGCTCTCTTACGAGCATTGGAAAAGACTAGAGAGTCTAGGGGTAACTGGCCTTTAATATACACAGGGTCATTAGGTGCAGCTTTGTATTTTTTCTCTACCCTGGGAGTGATGATCCTAGCTTTTACAGGGTCTTTAAAGATATCCTCAGTGTGTTTGAGCATTGCCTTTAACATTGGCAATGTTTGTGTAGCCCTTTGAGATGAACTTAGTGTCTCTAACAAAAAGTCCTCCTCTAAGCTTTCCTTATGAAGCTCTACTCCATGATATTGTGCGGCCCTATTAAGGAGCTCAATGTACCCAATGTTGTCATCTGGGGGCGAAGGCCTCGATGGATATAGGTCAGGGTCATTATCTGGTTGAGGAGCATTATAATTATCCCATGGATCAGGATCTTGTGGTGCATCTTGTGGTGCATATTGTTCCATGTCCCCATCGTCATCCCCTGTGTCTTGTGGGTCAGGTGATGGTGGTGTAGGGGAATGTGTAGGTGTAATCAGTAAATTTGGATTAGTGGGTGAAGAAGGTGGGATATATGGTGGAGAGGGGTTAGTGTCCACATTTTTCTTCTTCAGAGGAATGTGGTAGTCCTCTGGTAGGCCCATTTTTCTTTTCTCTGGAAGTTTGGTATGAATACGTTCAGTTTCTGGGTTAATAACTATCTCTTTCTGTGTCGGATCCGATGGTGGATTATCGGTCCGAGGCTCTTTAGTTGCAGTACTTTCTTTTGATGCCGGTTTTGGCATCAAACGTTTCGGCTCCGATGATTTCGGTTCCAAACGTTTCGGCTCCTAAGGTTTCGGCTCCGAAGATTTAGGTTTATGCAATGGTGGCACGGAAACCAGAAGGTGTTTTGTTTTCGACGCCAAAGGTTTTGGGTCGGCAACGGCATGGGGACGAGTAGAGCCTGAGCCGGAAGGCTGCTGTTTATGTTTCGGCGCCGAGCCCGAAGGCGGGGCGCTCGAAATTTTTCCTCGGTGCCGACCTTGGCCCGAAGGCAGAGGAGGTACAGGAGCCTTTTTATGAGGGAGATGGAAGGGGAAGGAAGTCTCTTTACTCAGGATCCGTTGTCCCAGTGTGAGATCTTCGGCATCGGAGTCGGCTTCGGACACAGAGATGTGTTCTTCTTCCATTTCGGCTTCCTGCGCTTGCATTTCTTCTTGTTCGGACTCGTCTCCGAGGAGGTCCGACGCAGAGCCGCTCTATTGGTACGTTTCGTGACGTCGAGCCCGACGATCAGGGAGGGTTTTCTTCGACAGGAACGACCTACACGCTTCGCAGTCCTTCTCGTCGTGTTCCGGGGATAGGCAAAGGTTGCACACCTCGTGCAAGTCGGTGCGCGGAAACTTAGCACGACACCTGGGGCATAACTTGAACTGAGTCAGTTCCATCAGCTGCTACCGATCCCGGCGCGGGTAGGCCCAACGGCCTTCCACGAGTGTTCCGATCGAAGGTTTTCGAGAGCAAACGATAGGCTGAGAATGGGAACGTAATCGATAAACAATACTGTCGAGGGTAGTGGATTGCGCGTCGAAGGGGGCCCGAAGATACTGTCCCGAACTGGAGCGCAACAATTCACATCCGAACCCGATGGCGGAAAAAAACAATCTAACAATGGAGTCGATGCCCATGCGCACTATCACCGAAAGGAGTCACCACCTACCTCGTGACTGGAAAGACTTCTTCGAAGAAAAACAAAGTGCAAACATCCGGACCCAACACTAGATGGTGATCTATTCAAAGCATATGATCTACAGCTCATATGCCTCGAACCTATACTTACCTGTTGCCATCATGCCTGACCATCCTGTGAGAGTCTCACTAAAATGCCCACGGCCAAGTCCTTTAATACTGTCATCATCAGCTGGCGCACATTGTATTGGGTGTTCAGAACAATTCTCTGACCTGTCATCAAAAGCTTCAAGACTCATGGTTGAGTCCAGAGACTAAAAGAACTGATACAGCTCCCTGGCCAGGGCAGGTTCACTGGGGAATGGAATGACGTTTGGTTCCATTTGACTCTCCTTCTTCCAGAGAAGCAAATATTTTAGCTTTTCTTCATGACATGAGCCCTTCCACACCATATCAACATAACATCAAGATATCTCCTCTGGATATTCTCCTATTGCATGAATTTCACTGCTAAGGATAGCTGGTATGTAGACACATGAAGAGAATCCGCCTCTCTCATGCTGCCTGCACAAGATATTACTCAACTGAGGATGTTATATAGTCTAATAAAGGGGACCCCCTGCTATACATGGAAGTTTCTAGGGCAGGGAAAAGAACAATGATGTACAAGAAACCCCAGCAACTGATTATTTTCCAATTAGTTTCCTATCTAGATTATGGTCTCAAAGAACATGGATCTAGGGTTAATAGAAATTTTTATTAGAAATCACCATTATAATTTTTTTTTTATACATACACTTGAATAGAATATCATTGTTTTGCTGCTGTGCATCAGGCATTAATACAAAAATATACTTAGATATGCATATTCTTCCTGTAATTATCACAACATTCACACCATCATTCATGCATATCACTCTTTAAAATAGTAATGCACGATACCCAACAACAATAATGTTTGCTTTAAAGTTATTACTGCTCAACAATACATCATTATACTTCCTTAAATAGCAGAACGTCTTCGTTCAATATCTGTATAATGCATTTATGTCAACTTGTGCACTTTGTGAATGTAACAACTGTGGCTTGTATTTTCAATCATCCTGTCATCTATCAACTGTGGATATTAGCATGGTCTTTTCTCTTCCAACCCATTAACTTATATATCCTAATCTTAAGCCTAGACAGCTCTCCACCAAACTGGCTTCGCCGAGGTACCTGGTTGCAATTAAAAAGCTCTATCATGTCCAGGCCTCTCTATTATGAATAGGTGCTATTTTTCAGAGGGCGTTATTTTATAAACCTGAGAGAAAAAAGCATGGGTACCCTTCCTTTTCTTTTTGTAGCATTATTTCCTGGAATACCCCAAAGTATACAAGGGTGGCTGCCTCAAAGAATATAACAGACAAACGGCCACTCTCACTCTCTTTCGACTTTTCAAACTCTGCTGTCTTCCAGGAAGCCTAATTGAGCCATTCATTTCCTCTGCTACCATTGTCGGATGGCTCTGCTAGGTCGTGGGTGAAGATTCTAAAACTGTAGTTGTGAACTGCGGGCTGGTTAACATCTTAATGACTGTAGATTTGACAACTGCATCCGGCTGTAGAACTTTATATATGAAGGCCGCTGAGATAGCACCTAGGTAACCAATTGTCACATAATGTGTACCTTCTTTTTTACTCCATTTCTATTTATTGTGCATCAGAATAGCAAAACATGTACATGGCAATGCCGTCAATGGTGCATAGGAACAATAGGCAGTCCTGTCAGGACAACACAGTAGCTGAACACATATCTGTGATCAAGATTAAACTGCAATGAAGCAACTTCTGATAGGTTCAAGATGCATTGCCTGACGGCACTTAATGACATAGTACACAAATTAAAAAGGAAAAAACAGTTTACAAGAACCTAAGAAACCAAAACAAATATAACATGCACAGTTCAGGGTCTGACGAAGGGAGGACATGAGCAGGGGCGGTGACATCTCGCAGCGTGAAAGTGTGTGTTGTTCCTGTTGACATAGTAGTGTTTATTACATTAAAGGGGGATACTAAAGGCAGTGTCACTCAAAGAGCTGTAGCGCCTGAAGTTTCGTGGGGCTAAAGCAAGTGAACTCTATACACATAAGGTAGTGGATTAAGGGCCTCCACAGATATTGGACTTTAGTCTCCTTTTTAGCTAAATTGAGGGATATCCGTTCCATTGCTAGGATGTGCCACATTCGGGTAAACCATTGCACCATCGAGGGAGGGGTTGTCTGTTTCCACGTGAGTGCTACGAGTTGTTGCGCTGCTAGAAGCTAGTAGCTGATGAGTTCTAGTTCGCATGGGTCATTGAGGCTAAGGCCGGATGTCGAATGCCTGGGATAACCGCAAGATAAGAGGGAGGAAGTGGTAGCCTACAATGTCCTTATTTTGGCCCAGTATCTCCTTCCAATATGTGGTAATCAGTCTATATGACCACCAAATATGGTAGAAGTCCCCCACATCTTCCTTACAATGCCAACAAAGAGGGGAGGTACCCGGATAGATAGTGGAGAGACAGGCCGGCGTATAATAACATTAGAACATCAATTTAAACACAGTCTCTCTAAGAGAGACTGCGGAAGGTTTGGGGTATATCCGGCCACATTGCCTCCCATTGTTTAGCATTGTTTAGGCACTATATCTTCCTGGGTGGTGTTGTGCCATGCTGACTGGTAGGTATGAGTGCGCGCTGGTGTGGAGTGTTGAAGCATATGGTAGGTGTTAGATATTAGGCCTCTTGAGCTTGCACAAGCTTTTCAAAGAGGGTGTAAGGATGAAGAACTGACTGATATACCAAAGGGTGCAACGCCCAATGCTGTAGTTGGCAATATTGGAGCTGTGTGGCATCCGGGAGCTGGTAGTACGCCTTACATTGGTCAAAAGACTTCATGATATCCCTATAAAGAGGTCTCGGAGTGTCCGACAGTCCCCGTTGCTCCAAAGGTGGAAAGAAAGGGGTGAGAGCCAGGAGAAAGTCTGGGTTACGAGCGATAGGCGTGTTTGGAGAAGGGAAAGTAGTCAGACATTTCTTGAGGGCCACCTTGTCCCAGATATAAAGTAACGTCCTAGTAGGGGTAGCAATGTATGCGATGCGCAGCCGGGCGTGCTTGGGGAGCCAAGCCAGGTCCCACAGGGGCTGACACGCCACCACACAGTCAATGTGGAACCAATGCTTTTCGCTTTCCTGAACCACCCATTCGGAAACATAACGCAAATGGGCTGCCCAGTAATACTTGAGGAGATTGGGGCACGCTAGGTCACCCCTATCTCGAGGGAGCATCAGCAATGCATTGGCTACTTTGGCCGCTTTCCGTTCCATATAAAGGTTCGGATGTCACGTTGAAGGCGCAGAATATCTTCCTGCAGGATCGACTGGAAAAGATAAAGGACCCTGGGAGCTCGTTCATTTTTATGACATTTACGTGCCCCAGCCAGGAGTTATGAAGGTGCTTCCACCTCTGAAAATCAGCCAAGATGGAGTGGCGAAGATGAGGCCAGTTAGCTCGGAACCAGGAGGAGAGCGTAGGGGTGATATTGAGGCCCAGGTATTTGATGGCGTCTTGTGACCACTGAAAGGGTGCCTTCTTACCATGCCATACAAAGTTTCCTAGTAAGCACAAGGGAAGTCAATCTTTTGTTAAATACAAGATGGCAGATGATATACCCCATGCAAGTTGCAAAATACCTTTCCTTTCTACTATGTGGACTGTGTTTACATCCAAAAGCTAAGATCTTTAACATTTCCCTACTGGGAATATTCTACCATTTATAACTAATGTACAACCTACGGCGAAGAGAGTCTGAAAAACATTTGGCAGGTGTTATCCTTTCTTCCTGCTCACACTTGACATTTAACTATTATACTTATTCTTGTCAATATGTTGCTGCCATGCAGTTATTATTTTGTTCCAATATGTAGCCCTTTGGTCACTGACTCTACTCACATTACTTATTTTGCCACTGGTGGCACGAGTCTCCCCTTCCAAGGCATCTGTGGTTAGTCTACGTCTCTTGGATGAAGGCATCTATGAAAAGAGCCTATATACAATGAGCCCGAGCCTTTCAGAAAGATATTACCACTAGTGCTTTGCAATTTATTTCTGCTCAGATTGTAGCAATTAAAGGAGAATAGAACAGAATATTTGCTTCCTTGTCTTTAATAAAATCATTATTTTCTCAGCATAGGTTACAAAAGCCTTTATCAACTGCAGAATTCCTTTCATTTTTTCTTATAATTTATGTATAGATCTTATACATCACATACAAGTAATTTACTAAAATTAACCTTGAGCCACTGATCCACACCAGAAAAGAAGGAAGAACAGAAAGACTGTAAACATGAGAAAATGGCATTGACTTTTGGCTTTACTTTTGATACAATAACAAGCTTCCAGGGCCAAAGACAAGGGCCCTTGCAGGGCCAAACACAAAACAAACAACTATACATCTGACAGTTTGGCATGCAACGGATCTGTATTACTGGTGCACACCAAGCCACAGACAAATCCCAGGGTCCGGAATAAACTTTGTCGAAGGATGTCTGGCTGCAAGGATGTCTTCCACGACGTTGAGAGGAAGATTGAATGCAGTCAATTGGCGCTGCTCAAACTCCACGCCTGGAGGTGTAGATTGCAAAGGCCTGGTTGTAAGACCCTGCCCTGAGGCTGCAGCAGAAGATCCTCCTGAAGCGGCAGCCTGATCAGAGGACAGATGCTTATACCCACAATTTCCAGTCAACATACTCTCCTGGTCCAATTGAAGCCACTACGATGACTTTGCCCTGGTTGTTTCTGATCTTCAGGACCTAGGACCAAGGCTGAAACATCGGGATCCTATCTAGAATGTCATGGAATCGCTGATTCCGAGGGAAGGGCCGGTAGGGCAATGTATTCAGGATGGCCCCCATGAAAGGGAGCCTCGGCAAAGTACTTAAGTGAGACTTCGGCATGTTGATAGTGAACTCCAACAATGTCAAGAGGTTCGCCATCATCTGGAGGTGGTCACCGACTGACTGCAGCGAGCCCGCCGTCAACAGCCAGTCGTCGAGGCAGGGGAAGACTGGAAAAGCCAACCTCCGAAGGTATGCTACAACCACTGCCATCACCTTTACTAACACCGGAGGGGCACTGGTGAGGCTGAAGGGGAGCATGACAAACTGAAAATGCTCTTGGCCTACCTTGAACTGCAAGTAACGCCTGCGGGCTTGCAGGATGGGAACAGGGAAATAAGTGTCCTGCCAGGCCAAAGCTACCAACCAGTCTCCTCGGATCCAGAGCAGATACAACATGGGACATCTTGAATTTGTCCTTCCACGGGACAAAATTGAGAGGCCGGAGATCTAAAGAGGGATGATGCTCCCTCGAGTCACAGGAAATGAGGTGGGATTAATCCTGCTAGTAGATGCCTGAACTACCAGGCCCTCAGGTGCAGGGTGCTGCATCAGGAAAATAGGGTCATCCGGAGCAAGTCTGTGGCATTTTGCTACCTGTCTGTTCACAGGTGGGCAGGAACAAGGTTTAGCCCAGGTACCCATCTGTTTGTCAGTCAGGGCTTCGTTGAATGGCAGCAAGGGCTCAGGCAAGTACACCCAGGCTGTAAAACTTCAGTGAGGACATTGGTTTTCACCTCAAGAGACAGTAAGTCCAGGACTTCAGCTACTCAAGTGATGACTACTCCCATTGAGGCCATCTCTACCACTGAAGAGAGGGTGGAGGAAGGATTGTTGGGGGGCAGACCTGTGTAATGGTAAATGTTCAATTCACTGGCTTCTTCGAAGTCCAATTAAAAGTGGTCATCGTTATGTTTCGGGAAATTCATCCCCATCATCACCAAAAGCTGGTTGACTTTGGTCAGAGTCAGATCCAAAGTATCCACCAGAAAGAGCATTACCCAAAGAAAGTAACTTGTTCTTCTGATGAATACTTTTAACTGCAAATTCCTGACCTTTTAAATAAATACCGAAACAGTACCTCCCAAAAGGTGCAGAGTCTGAGGAGTGGATCTTTAACCATTGAGCAGGTGAAATGAACGTCCCTTATGACTTGACTGTCAAGACAATAATGCCTGGGGAAGGTGTATCCAGGTGCCCAGGTAGCAGCCTGGCAGATGCCCAACACCGGATCACCCCTAGCGGACGCCCTAAGGCTGTCCTGGCTTGTCGACAGGAGGCTTGGGAAGGGTATAGCAACATTTTTATTATTTACAGGACGATCCAATTAGACATGGCCTGCTTTTGGACCGGCCCTCCTTTTTAATCTCCACCCAAACGAACGAAAAGTTAGACCTCCACCAGGTGATCCTTAGTGCCCACAATATATTAAAACAAGCACTGAAACACAAGTGCGGCCCCGCGCTGCGCCGCGGCCGCGAAAGTGAAACAGTACTCCGGGTTAAAGAAGTGGGAGGGGTGGGGGGAGTGCGATTCCCTTGCGGGAGCGAGCGGCGCCAGGAGCGCATGCGCGCTGCGTAGGCGAGACCTAAAAATGCCTCTTTTTTAGCCCAACCAGTGAAGACTCTCCTCTTTGGAGCGATGCGTTGGAGCGATAAAAAGCAGGGAGAGTGATGGACTGTCCCACGTGAAAGGGTGACACCACTTTCGGCAGAAAAGAAGGAGTCGTCAGTAGCACCAATTTGTAGGGAAGAAGGTGGAAAACAGACGTATATCTGATAGCGTCTGCAACTCAGTGATATAGCACGGAGAAGCAATTACTATGAGATTAAAAATATGACCTAGCCTATAGCCCTTTGTTCTAAGCCTGTAGTGCTGTAACTTCACATGCTCTGCATACTCCTGCCATCTAGTTGTGGGAGCGGATGTTTGCAAGTCATTTTTGTGCTTGAAGTTTTCAGTCACAAGATGCCTTGTGACTCCTCCCAATCTCAGTGAAAAACTAAGTACAGGCTCAAAGGGCATGAACATCAAGAATGTGAGGACCAAATTAAGGTCCCACTGGGGCATACAAAAGGGTACAGGAGGGAGCATACCTAAGCCCTATTAGGAAATGCATCCGGATTGGTGTCTTGGATTACTAAGGTTAGTCAAGCAAATGTATAAAGGTTGAAAGGGCAGAAAAATAACCTTTCAAGGTCCCCACTGGAACGTCTTGCATGGCCAATAGTTACACAAACATCAGAAAAGCTTGACCTAAAGAGGGTTCACCATGACTGCCTCAGCACTATGCCACAAACTTTGCCCTACAACCAGACCAAATGGATTTTGTAGTCTATGGCTGTGCTCCAAGGATAAGGAATTGGATACTTAACTGCAAATGTTCTACATTTATATTGTTCACAGATTCACATGCTTGAATACTTTACAGTGGTCAGGGTGGGAACCCTCAGTACACAACGTTTTACAAAGCAGTGCATCATCACAGAGTAACACTGAAACAGCCACAGACTTCTTTTAACTTATCAGCATCATTTTAGGAAACAAAATCTGGCCAATCAGAGAATATAACACCATGACATCCACCTCTACTCCCCGACCCATGCGGTCACCTATATAGGCGCTACCCAGGTGCGCAGACGTCCGTTACTTTTCACATTTTCCACACCAGAAGCGCTGAGCCACGAAGTGAGCTGACTACTGTGTGTCCAAACTAGGGCCCTGAAATGGGGATCAAACCTAGCCCTATAAATGAGTCCACAGAGAAGGGAGACATGGGTGGTTCTGTAAGGAATCTGCAGCTAGATATTATCTTTACCAGATAATGCGTTACTGAAGGTAGGTAACTTGTTCCTCTGATAGAGACTTCTAGCTGCAGATTACTTACATTTGAAAAGATAACCAAGCCATACTTCCTGGCGGTGGGCTGCGTACAAATTACTAGACTAGAAAGTCCTGCAGTACCGAATGAGTGAAATGCCCGTCACTACGGACCTGACTGTCCAGGCAGTAGTGTTTAACAAACGTGTGCACTGAAGCCCACGTTGCAGCCTGGCAGATGTCTAGGACTGGCACTCCACGAGCAAATGCCTTGGTCGCAGCCTTTCCCCTCAGGAGGCTGCTTCTTAGCTAGGGCGTAGCAGATCTCGATACAGATAACCACCCAGCGCGAAATGGTTTGTTTCTGAACTGCCCGCCCCTTTTTTGCTCCCACATAACCCACAGAGTTGGTTGTCCACCCGAAACTCTTCTGTGTGATCAAGGTGGAACAACAATGCTCTTTTTGGGTCCAGATGATGGAGACGCTCCTCTTCCTTAGAGGGATGCGAAGGAGCAAAAAACGTGGGCAGTGTGACTGACTGTCCCAGATGGAAAGGGATTGCCATCTTAGGAAGGAAGAGACTCTGGTGCGAAGCACCACCTTATCCGGGAATGTCATGAGAATGGGAGGCTTGGATGATAAAGCCTGTAGCTCACTCACCCTCCGGAAAGATGATAAAGGCACTAGGAATGCTGTTTTGATGGTGAGCAACCTGAGAGGACAATTATGTAGCGGCTCACAGGGAGTGCACATGAGGTACGTGAGAACTAGGTTGAGATCCCACTGAGGCATAATGAAAGGCATAGGGGGAAACATATGTACAAGCCCTTTCAAGAACCTATTTACAATACGGGACCTGAATAAAGAGGGTTGGTCTGGCAGCCACAGAAAAGCGGACAGAGCAGAAAGATAACCTTTGAGAGTGCCCAGAGCAGAGCACTGCTGGGCAAGGGTAAGAATAAAGAGAAGAATATCAGAAAAAGGGTCAATAGACCTTTCTGTACAATATTTAAAAAATGTTTGCCAATGGCAGGCGTATACCGTCTTGATGGAGGGCCGACTGGCCGCCAACATAACCTTACAGAGTTCGAAAGTAAGGTCAAAAGCTATCAACTGCCGCCGCTCAATATCCACGCAAGGAGGCGGAGAGTTGACATATTCCGGTGGAGAACCCTCCCCTGCTGCTGCAACAGAAGTTCCTCCCGAAGGGGCAGCCTAATTAGAGGGTCAATGCTCATTCGAAGAAGCTCGGGATACCAGACTCTTCGTGCCCAGTCCGGAGCCACAAAAAGGACTTGGGGCCCAGTCGTTCTTGACCTTCTCTGGGCAGAAGTGGTATGAGCGGAAAGGCATACAAGGAGGCCTGAGTTCCACTCGCAACAAAAAGCGTAGCAGAGCAATAGCCGCCTTGGAAACTCCAACGTACAAAACTGCTGACATTGAGCGGTGTCTTCGGAGGCGAACAGATCTGACCAAGGCTCTCCCCACTGTTGAAAGAGACCTTGTGCCACCTCTGGCTGGCGATGCCAATTGTGATTTGCTAGGCATCCATGGCTGAGTTTGTCTGCCCTGGCATTCAGAGAACCTGCCAAGTATTGAACCACCAGGAACATGTCCTGCTGTTCCAGCCATGTCCAGAGGCGCAAAGACTCTTTTACAAAGTGTCCACGACCCCACACCGCCCTGCCTGTTGCAGTACCACATAGCGGGTCATGTTGTCTGTGAACACTCGCACTACCTTCCCCTTGGCAGAAGGAAGAAATGCTTTCAATGCCAATCGGAACGCCCGAAGCTCCAAGGTGATGTGGAGCCCAAATCCGCCGGAGACCAGAGTACTCTGATCTCTACCTCTCCCAGATGGCCACCCCATCCCAGAAGTGATACATCTGTCACTACTGTGAGATCTGGTTGGGGAAGGGAGAGAGGTTTTCCTCTGACCCAATCGCGATTTGTTACCCACCATTGTAGGTCCTTTACAGTTCCCTCCGAGATCTGGACTATGTCAGAGAGATTCCCCTGATGATGCACCCACTGTAACTTCTGGTCCCACTGCAGAGCCCACCTATGCCATCTGGCATGATTTTCCAACAGGTAAATCAGCCTCAGAGTCATTCTCACCGAAATCCAGGATAGAGGCCAAAACATCGGTATCATAACCTGAATATCATGGGCTTGCTGCTGGGGAGGATAAGCCCGACACTGCACTGTCTCCAGAACAGCTCCGATGAAAGGGAGCGTCTGAAAAGGAGTCAGGTCTGACTTCGGCACGTTTATAGTGAACCCCAGAAAAGGCAGTAGGTCTGCCATAGCCTGGAGGTGGGAAACGACAGTCTGGGGCAAGGACCCCTTAAACAGCTAGTCATCGAGGTAGGGGAAGACTGGAATCCCTAACCTGCACAGATGGGCTGCGACCACTGCCATCACCTTGGTGAACACCCAAGGGGTGCTGGTAAGGTCAAAGGGAAGCACCGTGAACTGAAAGTGCTCGTGGCCTATCTTGAACTGCAGGTAACGCCTGTGGGCCAGCAAGATGGGGATGTGAAAATACGCATATTGCAAGTCCAATGCTATTAGCCAGTCTCCTTGGTCTAGAGCAGACAAGAACTGAGCCAACGTAAGCATCCTGAATTTCTCTTTTTTGAGGAAGAAATTGACAGTCCGAAGGTCTAGATTAGGATGAAGACCTTTGTTCTTTTTGGGTATCAGAAAGAAATGGGAATACCAACCACTGCCTACTTCTGAAATCGGAACCCTCTCTATAGCCTCCTTGGCCAGGAGAGCTGTAACTTCCTCTCTGAGCATAACAAGATGGTCCTCTGCCAGTCATTCTTGAGATCGCGGTAAAGGAGGAGGAAAAGATAGAAAAGGAAGGGAGTAACCATCCGAATGATCTGCAAGACCCATTGTCTGATGTTATGGACTACCAGTGGAGGAGATATCGGATTCTCCCTCCAACTGGACACGCATGGTTTTGCTGAACCAAACTAGGACAGCTTAGAGGCTGCAGCTGCCGGGGGTGGCGGGAGACTTCTGGCTACCATTCCCATGAAGTCGGAATGCACTGTTTCCACGCACTCGCACAGCTTGGGAAGACTGTGCAGGACGGTGGCTGGGGTATGGCTGATGCGGCTGAAAGCCCCTTCCATTGCCACAAATGGGGCAAAAGGCAGACTGGGGGCGAGTGTAGGAAAATGCCCCTTTTTGCATGGTTACTCCCTAACTTTTTGCCAGATACCCGATGCCAACTTGACTGAGTGTGTGCTGGGATCCTGCTAACTAGGCCCCAGCACCTGTGTTCCTTCCAAAAACTGCACCTTTGTACCCACAATTGGCACATCTCTGGGCACAGGTAAGCCCCTTGTAAAAGGTACCATGGGTACCAAGGGCACTGTGACCAGAGAAGTCCTCTAAGGGCTGCAGCACTTATGCCACCCTTGGCGACCCTGCACCTTAACACCCACACACTGTCATTGCAGGCTGCGTGTTCTGGTGCAGAGAAAGGTGAAGAGTAGACATGGCACACATCCCTGTGTGCCATGCCTGCAACCCACTGCCTGTGGCCTAGGTAAGCAGGGTGCCCTAGACCACAGGTGAGGGTACAGTTGCGTGAGCACTGTACCCCTACAGTGTCCAAGTCCATTCTTAGACACTAAGTGCAGTAAAGCCATAAAGAGTATATGGTCTGGGAGTTGGTCATTACGAACTCCACAGCTCCATAATGGCTTTACTGAAAACTGGGAAGTTTGGTAGCAAACTTCTCATCACATTAAACCCACACTGATGCCAGTGTGGGATTTAATGTAAAATGCACTCAGAGGGCATCTTAGAGATGCCCCCTGAAAAATGACCAGCCCTGGTGTTGTTCCTGAGTGGCTACCTGCCATTTGCCACCACCAGACAGGTTTCTGGACCCCTAGGTAGTGGGCATCCGCTCTCTGGGTCCAGAAACAAAGCCCATCCTGGACAGAGGTGCCATGCCTACTCCCCCAGGATGGGCTGGGTCCACGAAGGGGAAGCTTCAAAGGCCTGCCGCCTTCTTTAGCTGACTATGCCTTTTGCTGCCCCCAGCAACTGGCTCCCACCGGTTTTGACCCCCCCACTTTAGGCAGGAGAATCGGCGGGAAAACCAAGTCATGGAGAGAGGTGTACCCACCTTTGCCAACCCCACCCCTCAGGTGGGGGAGGAGAGATGAAGCACACATCTCAGTCCCCTCCATCTTGAAGATGAGGGGACCCAGCCAACCAGAGAGAGGCTAATGACCCCTTTCCACTGGAAGGTGGCATAATAGGGGGTGTACTCACCTCAAGGAAGGGACCTATTGATCCCAACCTGCACACCCCTGTAACGCCCCTAAATTTAGTATTTAGGGGCGACCCTGAACCTTGCATCCTCAGATTGAAGAAGGACCGAAGAGCTGGGCTGAAAGAGGAAGAAGCGGACGGCTACTGCTTTGGCTCCAGCCCTACCAGCCTGTCCCGACTTCGACCTGCCCCCAGCGAAACTCAGCATGTCCAGCAGCCAACCAGAACCCAGAGGACCTGCCCTGCCTTTCCTAAAAAGACTCGGTCTCCCGTGAACACTGGATTTGCTCTACCAAAGACTACAATACTCTCTGCTCCCGACGCCCTCTGCCAGAGTTTGAGTGGTCCAACACCACAAGGAGGTCTCCCCAGCGATCCAGACCTGGGATCTGGTGATCCCCGACCTGCCTCAACCTTCTATCCAAAGCCTACAGCCTCAACCTGAGGTGGTCCCCCTGACCGCGACCGTAGCTGGTAAGAATACCCGATGCCCAAAGACACCACTGCACCAGACGCCCCACGGCCTTGGGTGGCCCAATCGATGGTGCCAGGCATCCGTCAACCCTCCAACTTACCTCTCTTGCCAGTGGTCACCCTCAGGAATCCTCCTTGACCGAGCCTGCAGCACTTCTTTTGAACCGGAGATCTCCATAGAAACCAACAGGGCTCCCGATGTCTTCTTGGCACCCTACATCCGGCCGCCTACGTGCAACTGGTGGTGCAGCTCTTGTGCTGATTGTTGGACCCTGCAGTGCTGATCCTAACCCCAGGAGCTCTGCTCCCACAACCGAGTGGCCTGCTCATAAGCAGCTCCTGACTGCAGGCCCCCTAGCCACATCGGCTAACATTGGGCCCCTGCACTCTGCACCCGGCTGCTCTAGTGCCACTGGTGGTGCAACTCCTTGAACCTTAGGGAACCCTTGGTTCTAACCCCAAACCACTATTCTTGTAGATCGTTTACTTACCTGCAAACCGATAACATTCTTTTCTTCCATAGGAATTCATGTTATGGTTTTTCTCCCAAAAGGTTGTCAGTGTTTAACTGACTTTTGTAAGGAACCCAAAGTAACTTTCTTTGAACCAAAAACTGTCATAACTACCTATGTTGAGTAAGATCCACGGTGTGATATCTAGCCATATCACCCGAGTAGTCGAAGTAACTGAAAAGTAACACAAAAGTAATCTAAAGTAATATCACTGTATTCTGAACTGTTTTAAAACCAAATACAAACCAGTAACAATTCCAATTTCAACCACAATTGCATTTCTTGTAACGTTTTCCAATTGAAAGCATATCCTACTTACCTGTGCAAAGTCCTGCTTGGTTTTAGAAATAAAACATAAGTATACCTTTTTTATTCTTACCTATTTGGTCTGGATTCAGTCTCTGAGTGTGCACCATCAGTTCTGGCCTGAGTGAATACAATAAAAGCTCAACACACCCTACTGATAAACCGGACTGCTCAACCACACTACCACAAAAGAAATTAAGGTATTATCTACTTTAGCCTTTGCTATACCTTTGGGGATCCACTGGACTCTGTGCACACTATACCTTACTTTGGTATAGTATATACAGAGCAAGCTTCCTACAGCGAGGTGTCGCTGAGAGGCCCAAGGACCTGGCCGTAGCCTGCGAGTCCTTGAATGGCTCCAGTGCAGAGTCTGCCTTCTCTCCAAAGAGACTGGTCCCATCGAAGGGCAGGTCCATGAGCTTGGCCTGGACTTCCCCTAAAAAAGTCAAATGTTCTTAACCAGGCATGGCGCCGCAAGGCCGCTGTTGAAAAAAAAAAAAAGCTCTACTCAGTGAGTCACTCCAGTCGTATTCAAACCACACCTAATGGTAAACTTTGCTGCATCTCTCCCATCTTTCACTGCCTGGGAAAGCACCGTCCGGGCCTCCTCCGGGACTTGTGGCAGCACTTGTGCAACCGTTTCCCAAAGGGTGTGCAAGAAACGGCCCAAAAGGCATGCAGTGCTTACCGACCGCAATGCCAGGCTGGCGGAAGAAAACATCTTCCCAAGTGCATCCAGGCTTTTGGATTCCCTGTCCGGAGGGTGGAAGGGAACGCACTGTGGGACGTTGAGGCTTGGAATACGAAGCTCTCAGAGGTCAGATGTTGGCCGAGGATACCTAGATAACCTGGGGCAGGGCGATGGCAGCATGCTATAGTCCTGTTGATAGGAGCCCTTGTGCTAGGCTTGGAATACGAACTTAGAAGGAAATCCGATGGTGCCTTTAGGGCAAAAGGGGTTCAGAAGAGGAAACCCCAGGCTGAAGCACTTCAGTCAAGACATTAGTCTTGACCTGCACCAAGAACAGTTCCAGGCCAAGGACCTCTGCTGCCCTCTTTACCACCATAGCATAAGAAGCTCCCTCCTCCGTAGCCACAGCAGGTGGAGAGAGCATACCAGCATCTGGGGAAGTGGCCAGACCACTGGCCCACGCAAGCTCCTCATACCAGTCCAAATCCTCACCTGGAGTGTCTAACTGTTGTTCTAAAGGGTCCAGAAACCCCTCCCACTTTTCTCCGATGCCTGACACCTCTTCAAAATGCACAGGCAATGACTTAGAGCCTCTGGGCCGGACTCGTCGTCAACCGATGTTGATCCGACTCTGTCATCGGAAATCAGAATGGGGCTGGTGGCGCCAGGAGCATCGACTTTGGGACCGGCGCGGGGGTAGGTCGCATTGGCATGACCAGCGCCGATCCGGAATTGGATCCATGAGACCCCCACCGCAGCAGAGGCCAGAGCCTCCGGCATGGACCCGGATGGGGGTGTTCTCTGACCCCGTGGGGCCCGAAGGCGCACCAGAGGAGTCGGCCCGCTCAAATGCTTGGCGCATAGTCTCGTAAAAGTCTTTTACTTGCCTGGAACATCGATGTTCCTCACTCGTTTCATCAATCCTCAACGGACGAGGTGAATTCGAAGTCCACTTAGACTTCTTCATCTTGTGCCTCTTCCCAGAGTCTCCCAAGGACCTTGAGTGTGACAAAGAGGACAGGGACTCCTGGAGCGGCCCTGCAACCCTTTCTTCTTCGATCTGGATTGGGACCTCCGAGGAGGCACGCTCGATGGCGTTGACTGCCGAGCCACAAGGAGCTTCATGGACTGCTCCCTCAAGGCCTTTGGTGCCATGACCCGGCAGTCCGAGCACAACTTTGAGTTGTAGTCGAACTTGAGACACCATAGGCACACAAGGTGCGGGTCAGTGACCGACATGGCACGGTGACAAGCGCCACACAGTTTAAAACCTATCCTAGCGGCCATCGCTCAACACACAGCGAAAAATTCCTTGACAAAACATTGAAAAAAGTCTATTAAAAAGAGACAGAGGGGTAACTCTTCTCCGGATCAGCGCTAACTGGCATGGAAAAAAAAGATGTCCGCGCACCTCAGTGGCACCTATATAGGTGACTGAAAAGTCACATCTGGCGCCAACGACGCCATGCGGAGTTGAACGGAGCCACCTGATGGAACGCAGCGGTACTGCTCATGCAAAAGTTTCCGGATCCAGTCTGACGCCTGGGAAATTCAAAAGGTAAGGAACCTGAAGCTAGATGTCTCTAACAGATGTAACAGGTATGGAAGAAAATGATGCAGAGCATCTTTAAAGGTTGTTTAGCCTGCGAATACAGAACTTATCCGTTCAATTTTATACTGTATGATTTAAGTGTGGAAAGAACTCTTGACTACTGTAATATTTTATAGCAATCCTGAATAATGTCTAAAACCCAAACTCTAGGTCTTGAGGAGCCTGGTTATTAAGGGTAGGGATTCTGAATCCTGATCTCATATGCTACTGTTCTGATGTGTGAGCTTAAGAGGTTCTGGCTTGAACTACACTGGAGTCTGAACTAGCATACAAGCTCTGGAAACCAGTAATGTTTTGACTATGCTGGTGCAATCACAATGACTGTGCACGATGGATGTCCTCTTCATTGCTGAGTCCCCATGATCTCATGACTCTTCTGTAAAAACATTTTGAAGTCCTGGAATGTGTTTTTCATAAAGTTCTACATCATTCTCTATGGAACAGACCACAGATTTCATGCTTTGTGTGTCAGGATGAGACCTCGTGCCACTCTGCTTGAGCATAGCCATCGTGCTGTCCATTTAAATCAACACTTGAAAAAATACTTTAACTTGAAGAAGAGAGGCCATGAATGCTAGTCTTGCTCCTCTAATCGCCAAAGGTTTGATATGACACTTGGATTCCAGTCGAGAACATTTCCCACTTACATGCATACCATTCTTGTATAATGACAAAATGCAATAAAGTTTGTGTTAAAAATAACAAAAAATACATGCATGCCGTTCATGTGAGCCTCCCCCCATTTTATCAGAGATCAGCCATCAGAGACTGTTTTCTGGCGTGACGTAACAACTCACCACTGAAAAGATCGCCCTCCTTTAGCCACCCAAAAACTTTCTTTTATCTCCTTTGTTACTGTAACCTGGTGATCTCAGTCTTCTCCTTTTTGACAGCACTCCGCTCTTCCTGTGTGGACAGCATTCTCAGATAAAGAGGAGCTAAGAGGATGCAGGGTGAGTTACACCTCAGAAGATCATTTAGTTTCTTCACAGTTACCTTGCTGTGACTTCCAATGAGAATTGCCACTTAGTGAAGCTTTAACACTCTCGCTGTTGCGGGTAGACTTTCATGGCACAAGTGTCTATCTTTGCTCCCAGAAAGATTAGAAAGTTTGTTGGAGTTAGAATTTTTTTTCACATTAAAGTTAAAATCATATTTTGAAGAGATGTTGCTTTCTGAAGTGCTTCTATGGCTTGTGGCAAAGATGAAGTTTGACAAGCCAGTCATCAAAATATGGGTAAACAGACAGGGTTGGCATTTCCACCAGCCTGCTACAAGAGCAATGCATTTGATAAATATTTTTGCCACTGACTTCAGGTCAAATCGCAAAGCCTTGAATTGGTACTGTACCCTGTCCACCTGAAATGCGGATACCTTCCATTGTTTGGGTGAACAGCTATGCTGAAATAGGTGTCTTCTGGGTCTATTACTACTAGAAAGATGCCTCTCTGAATGATTGGAATCATGTCTTCTGAAGTGACCATTCTGAAGCTTTGTTTCTTTAAATATTTGTTTAGCAGTCTTTGAGTCCAATATAAGGCACCATTCTTGTGATCTTTTTAATTACAAGAAAATGTCTTGAGAAAAATTCCTTCACACCTTCGTGTTGAGGTACTAACACTATGACCCGGTTGTCAAATAATTTATTAATTTCCGGTTTCATTTGTTTCTGGTGTTTGTGAGTCTCCTTCAGAGGTTGGTTTATAGGAATCATGGTAAACTTTAAAGTCTCTAAAGCAGTGGTTCTTAACCTTCTGACGTCCGTGGAGCCCCACTTAATCACTACTGGAACCTGGGGACCCCCATTAAATTATTATTGGAATCTGGGGACCTCCACACTGGAAGCTGGTAAACCCAGTCATTGCATTTTCGATTATTTGAAATGCAAGACAATACACAAAAGATACATTAAACAGGCATTCATCAAACTAAGAGAAATACTTAATTCACAAACAAATACAAAAACATAAATTTTTAAAATTTAAATGGGAAGTTTGGAGCGTTTCTAAATTCAGTTGAGGCCACTCATCATCCCTCTCATTTGATGCACTTGCACTGCTCCCACGAACCAATCTGAGGAGACTAACAATTTTTAGCCAACAATTTTACATTTTGCATCTTAATTTAAATATACTTTATCAATCTGTTAACATTGGCTACCTGTCTCAGCTGTTGGGGATCCCCTGAGTAGGCTTCACGGATCCCCAGGGGTCCACAGTGCACAGGTTGGGAACCACTGCTCTAAAGTGAACACTTTGATTACAATATCTAAAACTCATCTGTATGTAATGATTTCCTTCCATGCTTGTACAAAGAGTTGACTTCTCTCCTTTACCAGCATAGACAGTAGGGACAGTTGCAGCACAATTAAGTCATTTTCTTTTGTTGGTGTCTTGGCAAGAAGATTTGCACACCATTGCACCTTTGGTTTAATCTGGTGGACAGATTTATTTGCCTCCAGTAGTGCTGGCTGAATTCTTGAGAAGATCCATAAATCTTTGAGGATTAAAACTTATCGGACTGATATTTTCTTAATGTGGTATCTCTTGAAGGCAGAAAATTGCCTCTTTTGTAGTAATCAAAGAGATTTAATGAGTCAGTCTTAATTGATTGTAAGGTATTGTCAACTTTCTTCCCAAAAACAAAGGCCTTAACTAAGGGCCTATCAATTACTCAGGTTTGAAGCTCTGGCCAGAAACGAGCACTTTCAACCACCCATATTGGTGCGTCACTACAGTGCTGCCTATTTGTTTGAAGCCTATAACAAATGAATCCATAGAATCTATCAATGCAAAAGTAATTTCCCATCTCTCAAAATGGACCTCGCCTGTGCTTTACCCTCCTCTGACAGCTTGTTGATTAAGGGTGGCAATATTGCGCAATAAATGGCGGTCATGCCTTGAAAGTAGTGCTGAAGCATTAGAGACCTTAATACAGATGGACTCTTCTTCCAAGCACATTGACTCGTATTCCCATGCAGTCTCATTTCCTTCCTTCTGTGTCGGGTCGTACAGCTCAAGGAGTAGTGGGATTCCTTGATTTCTGGGCTGCGGCAGAAATTACAGAATCTGGTTTAAATAAAAAAAAAAAGACAGGCAGGCACAAGTGCAGGGGTTTGTATTTCTTGCTTTCCAGTTACTAGCAGAGATGGCAGCTGGATTTTCAGGGCCATGACACCTTCTTACCAAATATGATCTAGAATGGGTCTTGACCTAATGAATCTTCTAACTTTTTCTTTGAAATCAAATAGAAAACATGATTTCCCTGTGGCTGTAACAGGAAGCTTGAATTTCGGAGGAGTTCCTATCAAAGCATAGAACCTATCAAAGTCATCGGGAGGGGAGTCTTTGGTTTCTGGCACAGGACTCTTCATCCAGAACTACGTACTCATCCCATTCTGGTTCACTTGTGCGTCTCTGCTCATCATAAACAGTATCTTCACCTTGTGAATATGGACTGGGTCTTTATTGGTATCTAGACCTGTACATATGTTATATGAAATATCCCTAACATCCTCAGTGGTTGGAACAGGTTGAAGGGAATCTTTGGTTGTCTGAGGCCAAGGTGACACTGGTGCTGGAGGTGGCAGAGGTATAGCAGGTGGTGGTAAACGACATCTTGTAGGTTATGGTGCTGTTGACTGCAGAAGTGGTAAATTTATGAGATAAGACTCTCCTGGCTCAATCTGGATGAGTTGAGCTAGGTTCCTCTTCATCTTCAGAACACTAGGCAGAAGTGGTAGAGGTGGGAATGCATATGGGAACCTTGAGTCCCACTATAGTAGCAATCTGTCTCCCAGGGAACTTTGAGGTTGAAACTGCACTACGGAGTAATCGTGAAACTGTGCGTCCTCAATAGTGGCGAAGATAGCTCCTTCAGTCAAAGACGCCTTGAATCACATCTGGATGCAGACTCCATTTGTAGTTCACCAGATCTCTTATGCTGAACTGGCATTTAGCAAAATCGCCATATGATGAATGTCGATCCAACCCCAGAGTCACAGCACTTCCAGTTACAGGGCCCGCAACCACACAACACCCTACTTGTTGCAGTACTAAATGGTGATTGTGTTGCCTGTTAAGACCTAAACTGTCTTACCCTTCATGGACAGGAGGAAGGCATTCAGCCCACAGATGATGCATCTGTCACTATTGTAAGCTATAGATGAGGTAGGGAGAATGGCCTGCTGCAGATCTGGTTGGTGTTCAACAGCCACCATCGAGGATCTGGGCTGTCCTTCCAGAGATACAGATGTTGTCCAAAAGGCAACCCCAGTGTTGTTCCCACTGCAAGCACAGATTCCACTGCAGAGCGTGCATGTACAAACAGCCTGAGGTTCCAATAGGATGCATGAGGCCAAGAGGCCATAGAACCATTTGTGTTGGATCCCAGGAGTAAGTCTAAAACATTGGGATCAAACTAAATGCCCTGGACTTGTGGGTGTAGAAAGGCCTTAACAGCACCAAGTCCAGAATGGGCCCTACACTGGTTGTAGCTAGGTAAGAAAAGTACCGGATTCAGTCTTGAGTGCCTGGGAGAATTCATAAATTGAGTAATCTGCGGGTAAAATATTCCATTACAAATATCGGTTATGTGAAGAATTCTTCCTGTAAAGACTACAACTAATATATCACCATCAAGATGGTTGATTTTATGCACTTCTCTCGAAATCACGGGGGGGCTAAACTAAGCAGCTTCTTATATGACACTGAAAAGCTAAACACGTCTAACAAGTGTTCCAAAACTGGCTCAGTATCTCAGTGAAAGAACAGGATCTTCCAAGCATGGTGACCTTTACAAAATCCTGTGCTGGACAATGCCTATCACTCTGTGGCACAATTCTGCTCGATTTTTAGACACTGGCATAAGACACCCGGACGGATGCATGCTTGGACTTGTGCCCGTGAGAAAATGAAATGACTTACTTATTTTGGGACTTCAGGTGGTGACCGAACAAAGGCTCTGAATGATCTTGGCTTTGGATTTAGTCAGTGACAGAAGGCAGCTGTGTGTCCGATCTGGACTTAGATTTTGAGAGTGATCTCACACAGCTCTAAGACAGCTATGCAACTGCATTTACCTGAATGATCTTGGAGAGCTCGTCGAAGGAGGTCTTGCAGTCACCGCAGTACTCCTGGGCCAGCTGAAGGATGTACCGATTTACACTGGCAGATGCGGAGCTGATCCCACCAGCATTACTGCTGTCATCCTGTGGAAGCAACAGAACAGAGTTCACAAATCAGCATTCAGGAAAGAAGAGCCATATTTGATCTAAAGACACTGGTGCCAATCACATCGGATGAGTCTATTCAAGGGGATACATACATGCTTTCGGTCAACATGCTGCGTGTGTAAAAATAAGCACAGTAACACGCAGAGCTTGCTATGACAACAAAAGAAATGATCAAACAGTTCCCTGTGAAATGAGAGGGCATGTGTTGTTGCTCACGCAGTGCATGCTGTGCACTGCGGCACACCGAAAATACTAATCGTACCGCAGAATACGAAGTGCGCGCAGGTGGCATACAGGACGTTACCAAGTGAAAGTATGTAGATCTGCACTACGGAAATACTGCCAATCAATTTTCAGGAACTGGGCTCTTCATAGGGCAAGGCCAGTTTAAAAAAAAATCCTATATTCTGCAAGGAAAAAAGAAAACACGGCAGTCCAGCATTTGGCGCCACCTAGTGGAATTAGCCGTGTTCGCTAGCTCTTCGCTAATACATTGGACAGTTTTGCATTTTTAAAGATTATAAATGAATGTTGCAACACAGTTTCTGGCCAGCAAAAGAGCACGGGGCCGGGGAATTAGCACACCTCTGCCTCGCCCTTCTGACAGGCCTATATACCACAGTTACACACAAAGCATTTGCTGCAGCACATCAGTATGATCTCAAAAAAACAAAAGTTCCCTTCTCCTGTTGATGTGATTTAGGCAGAGATTATCTCCTCCTGGGCATCTCTTTTCTCAAAGTAAGAAGAAGAAGGGATTAAGTGTGCGATAGATACTTTCTAATCCCTTTTCTATAACCTTTTCAAAGATTTCTACATCTTTACCTATCATGGAGCCTGTAGGGGTCCAAGAAGATTTGGGCCGTAAGCCTGATTTGTTTTCACTGGGTATTTTCTCTTTCCCTTCAAAGAATTTCTGTAGCACAAGTTACTAACTTGTGTAACGATATATCTGTAAGAGACAGTAGTTAGTGACAGATTCCTTACCTTAGAATATCCCCAGGCGTCAGGCTGGATCCGGAAAGTTTTTGCGTAGCAGTACCCTTGCGCGTCGGTAGGCGGCGTCGTGCGGCTCCGCGTCCGTCGTCGGCGTCGTGATCGCCGGGATGACGTCGCGGGCAGTACTTAGACGCCGCCCCTGCGCGCTGACGTCAGTTCTGTACACGACTTTCCGCGCCAGGAACGCAGAGCCATGCAAGAAGCTGACATAGGTGTCTGAAAAATACTAGGGCCCTGAAAGGGATGTCCTTAACCCTAGAAATCAGTTCGCAGAACGGGGAGGATGGGTGGGGCAGTAAGGAATCTGTCACTAACTACTGTCTCTTACAGATATATCGTAACACAAGTTAGTAACTTGTGCATCTGAAAGAGACACGTTAGTGACAGATTCCTTACCTTAGAATAGATACCCCAGCAATACCAACCCCGGTGGTGGGTCTGCGAACAAAGATCAGACCAGGAAGTCCCGGAGGACAGAACGGCCAAAGAAGCCGTCCCTCCGGACCTGACTGTCAAGGCAGTAATGCTTTGTAAATGTGTGCAGCGAGGCCCACGTAGCTGCCTGACAGATATCCTGCAGCGGAACACCGCAGCCTAAAGCCGTGGTAGCAGCCGTTGCCCTGGTGGAATGGGCACGCAGCCCAACAGGAGGCTCCTTCTTAGCCAAAGAATAGCAGGCTTTGATACACAAGGTTACCCAGCGGGAGATGGTTCTCTTGTGCACCCCGACCTTTTTGGCGCCCACGTGGCCAACAAAGAGCTGGTCATCCACCCGGAAGTGTTGTGTGCGGTTGATATAAAAGGAAAGCGCACGTTTTGGGTCCAGACGGTGGAGCCTCTCTTCCTCTCTGGAAGGATGCAGAGGCGGAAAGAAGGTGGGCAAAGTGATGGTCTGCCCAATGTGGAAGGCAGTAACCACCTTTGGCAAGAAGGACGGACGCGTCCTAAGAACAACCTTGTCTGGATGGACAGACAGAAAGGGAGGTTTGCATGATAGAGCCTGGAGCTCACTCACCCGCCGAGCGGAGGTGATGGCCACCAGAAAGGCTGTCTTCAGAGTCAGAAGATGAAGAGGACAGTTATGTAGAGGCTCAAAGGGAGCGCACATGAGAAAGGTAAGAACCAAGTTCAAGTCCCACTGAGGCATCACAAACGGAATAGGAGGGAAGAGGTGTGTAATGCCTTTAAGGAAACCTGTTAACAACAGGGGACTTGAAAAGGGAGGGCTGATCAGGAAGCCTGAGGAAGGCCGAGATGGCACAAAGATAGCCCCTGATGGTACCCCGGGCAGAACCCTGTTGGCCCAGGGAAAGAAGTAACAGAAGAACCTCAGAAAGAGGGGCAGAGAGGGGATTCACAGCCTTTGCTGTGCACCATGCCACAAACTTGTTCCACCTGCAGGCGTATACCACCTTAGTGGAGGGACGCCTGGCTGCCAGAATCACATCACAAACTTCGGGAGGCAAGTCGAAAGGAATCAACTGCCGCCGCTCAATCTCCACGCAAGCAGGTGGAGGCTGGACAGGTTCGGGTGGAGGACCGTCCCTGCTGCTGCGACAGAAGATCCTCCCGAAGAGGCAGACGGATCGGGGGATCGACGCTCATACTGAGTAGCTCGGGATACCAAACTCTTCGAGCCCAGTCCGGAGCCACAAGGATGACTTGGGCCCGGTCGTGGCGAATCTTCTTCAACACTCTGTGTAGAAGTGGTATAGGCGGAAAGGCGTACAACAGACCGCAACTCCACTCGCGACGAAAAGCGTCGCTGAGCGAGTGCCGCCTTGGAAATTCCAACGCGCAGAACTGATGACATTGCGCGTTCTCTTCGGTGGCGAATAGATCTAACCAAGGCTCTCCCCACTGCAGAAAGAGTCCTTGCGCCACTTGCGAGTGAAGACGCCATTCGTGATCCATCATGCACCTGTGGCTGAGTTCGTCCGCCCTGGCGTTCAGGGAACCTGCCAGGTGTTGAACCATCAGGAACATGCCCTGATGTTCCAGCCATGTCCAGAGGCGCAGAGCCTCCTGACAGAGGGTCCACGACCCCACCCCGCCTTGTTTGTTGCAGTACCACATGGCGGTGGTGTTGTCTGTGAACACCTGCACTACCTTCCCTTTAACAGAGGAAGGAATGCCTTGAGTGCAAGTCGGATCGCCCGGAGCTCCAGAAGGTTGATATGGAGCCGGGACTCCGCTGGAGACCAGAGGCCTCTGATCTCCGCCTCTCCCATGTGACCGCCCCATCCCAGAAGGGACGCGTCCGTCACAACTGTGTGCTCTGGCTGGGGAAGGGAGAGGGATCTGCCCATGACCCATTGCCGGTTCGAGAGCCACCACTGCAACTGTTTTGCAGTCCCCTCCGAGATCTGGACGTGATCGGACAGGTTGCCCTGGTGCTGCGCCCACTGGAACTTCAGGTCCCACTGCAGAGCCCGCATATGCCATCTGGCATGATCGACCAGCAGGATGCAGGAGGCCATGAGGCCCAGCAGCCTCAGGGTCATCCGTACCGAAACCCAGGATAAAGGCTGAAAGATGGGAATCATAGCCTGAATATCCCGGACTCGCCGTTCGGGAGGATAGGCCCGAAACTGCGTCGTGTCCAGAACTGCTCCGATGAAAAGGAGCTGTGGAGAAGGAATCAGATGCGACTTCGGCACATTGATGGAGAACCCCAGCGAGTGCAGGAGTTCGGCCGTAGTCTGGAGGTGGGAGAAGACTGCCTGGGACGAGCCCGCCTTCAGCTGCCAGTCGTCGAGGTAGGGGGAAGACTGGAACCCCTGCCCGGCGCAGATGAGCTGCGACCACCGCCATCACTTTCGTGAACACCCGAGGGGCACTTGTAAGGCCAAAGGGGAGCACGGTGAACTGAAAATGCTCGAGGCCTACCGTGAACCGCAGGTAACGCCGGTGGGCCGGCAGGACGGGGATGTGAAAATAAGCGTCCTGCAAGTCCAATGCTACCAACTAGTCTCCAGGGTCGAGGGCAGTCAAGACCTGAGCTAGGGTAGCATCTTGAACTTCTCCTTCCGGAGGAAGCGATTGACGTTCCGGAGGTCCAAGATAGGTCGCATGTCCTCCTTGTCCTTTTTGGGCACCAGAAAGTAGTGGGAGTAGCAATCACGTCAAACTTCTGGGGTCAGAACATGCTCGATGCCCCTCTTGGCCAAGAGGGCCGTGACTTCCTTCTGCAGAAGCACCAAGTGATCCCCTGACATGCGGTGGAATTGAGGTGGCATGGCTGGGGGGGTGGTCTCGAAGGGGAGGGAGTAACCCCTTCGGACAATGTCCAAGACCCACCTGTCCGAGGTGATGGCACGCCAGTGGTGAAGGTGATGGCGGACCCTACCCCCTACTGGCGTGCTGTGCACCTGAAGCACAAGTTACTAACTTGTGTAACGATATATCTGTAAGAGACAGTAGATAGTGACAGATTCCTTACCTTAGAATATCCCCAGGCGTCAGGCTGGATCCGGAAAGTTTTTTGCGTAGCAGTACCCTTGCGCGTCGGTAGGCGGCGTCGTGCGGCTCCGCGTCCGTCGTCGGGCGTCGTGATCGCCGGGATGACGTCGCGGGCAGTACTTAGGCACCGCCCTGCGCGCTGACGTCAGTTCTGTACACTCACTTTCCGCGCCAGGAACGCAGAGCCATGCAAGAAGCTGACATAGGTGTCTGAAAAATACTAGGGCCCTGAAAGGGATGTCCTTAACCCTAGAAATCAGTTCGCAGAACGGGGAGGATGGGTGGGGCGGTAGGAATCTGTCACTAACTACTGTCTCTTACAGATATATCGTTACACAAGTTAGTAACTTGTGCATCTGAAAGAGACACGTTAGTGACAGATTCCTTACCTTAGAATAGATACCTCCAGCAATACCAACCCCGGTGGTGGGTCTGCGAACAAAGATCAGACAAGGAAGTCCTGGAGGACAGAACGGCCAAAGAAGCCGTCCCTCCGGACCTGACTGTCAAGGCAGTAATGCTTTGTAAACGTGTGCAGCGAGGCCCACGTAGCTGCCTGACAGATAACCGGCAGCGGAACACCGCGGCCCAAGGCCGTGGTAGCAGCCGTTGCCCTGGTGGAATGGGCACGCAGCCCAACAGGAGGCTCCTTCTTAGCCAAAGAATAGCAGGTCTTGATGCACAAGGTAACCCAGCGGGAGATGGTCCTCTTGTGCACCGCCCGACCTTTTGGCGCCCACGTAGCCAACAAAGAGCTGGTCATCCACCCGGAAGTGTTTTGTGCGGTCGATATAGAAGGAGAGCGCACGTTTTGGGTCCAGACGGTGGAGCCTCTCTTCCTCTCTGGAAGGATGCGGAGGCGGAAAGAAGGTGGGCAAGTGACGGTCTGCCCAATGTGGAAAGCAGTAACCACCTTTGGCAAGAAGGACGGACGCGTCCGAAGAACAACCTTGTCTGGATGAACAGACAGAAAGGGAGGCTTACAAGATAGAGCCTGGAGCTCACTCACCCGCCGAGCGGAGGTGATGGCCACCAGAAAGGCTGTCTTCAGAGTCAGAAGACGAAGAGGACAGTTATGTAGAGGCTCAAAGGGAGCGCACATTAAAAAGGTAAGAACCAAGTTCAAGTCCCACTGAGGCATCACAAACGGAACAGGAGGGAAGAGGTGTGTAATGCCTTTTAAGAACCTGTTAACAACAGGGGACTTGAAAAGGAGGGCTGATCAGGGAGCCTGAGGAAGGCCGAGATAGCACAAAGATAACCCTTGATGGTACCCAGGGCAGAACCCTGTTGGGCCAGAGAGAGAAGGAACAGAAGGACCTCAGAAAGAGGGGCAGAAAGGGGATTCACAGCCTTTGCTGTGCACCATGCCACAAATTTGTTCCACCTGCAGGCGTATACCACCTTAGTGGAGGGACGCCTGGCTGCCAGAATCACATCACAAACTTCGGGAGGCAAGTCGAAAGGAATCAACTGCCGCCGCTCAATCTCCACGCAAGCAGGTGGAGGCTGGACAGGTTCGGGTGGAGGACCGTCCCCTGCTGCTGCGACAGAAGATCCTCCCGAAGAGGCAGACGGATCGGGGGTTCTACGCTCATATTGAGTAGCTCGGGATACCAAACTCTTCGAGCCCAGTCCGGAGCCACAAGAATGACTTGGGCCCGGTCGTGCCGAATTCTTCAACACTCTGGGTAGAAGTGGTATAGGCGGAAAGGCGTACAATAGACCGCAACTCCACTCGTGACGAAAAGCGTCGCCGAGCGAGTGCCGCCTTGGAAATTCCAACGCGCAGAACTGATGACATTGCGCGTTCTCTTTGGTGGCGAATAGATCTAACCAAGGCTCTCCCCACTGTAGAAAGAGTCCTTGCGCCACTTCCGAGTGAAGACGCCATTCGTGATCCATCATGCACCTGCGGCTGAGTCTCGTCCGCCCTGGCGTTCAGGGAACCTGCCAGGTGTTGAACCATCAGGAACATGCCCTGATGTTCCAGCCATGTCCAGAGGCGCAGCGCCTCCTGACAAAGGGTCCACGACCCCACCCCGCCCTGTTTGTTGCAGTACCACATGGCGGTGGTGTTGTCTGTGAACACCTGCACTACCTTCCCTTTGACAGAGGGAAGGAATGCCTTGAGTGCAAGTCGGATCGCCCAGAGCTCCAGAAGGTTGATATGGAGCCGGGACTCCGCCGGAGACCAGAGGCCTCTGATCTCCGCCTCTCCCATGTGACCGCCCCATCCCAGAAAGGGACTCGTCCGTCACAACTGTGTGCTCTGGCTGGGGAAGGGAGAGGGATCTGCCCATGACCCAATGCCGGTTCGAGAGCCACCACTGCAACTGTTTTGCAGTCCCCTCCGAGATCTGGACGTGATCGGACAGGTTGCCCTGGTGCTGCGCCCACTGGAACTTCAGGTCCCACTGCAGAGCCCGCATATGCCATCTGGCATGATTGACCAGCAGGATGCAGGAGGCCATGAGGCCCAGCAGCCTCAGGGTCATCCGTACCGAAACCCAGGATAAAGGCTGAAAGATCGGAATCATAGCCTGAATATCCCGGACTCGCCGTTCGGGAGGATAGGCCCGAAACTGCGTCGTGGTCCAGAACTGCTCCGATGAAAAGGAGCTGTGAGAGGGAATCAGATGCGACTCGGCACATTGATGGAGAACCCCAGCGAGTGCAGGAGTTCGGCCGTAGTCTGGAGGTGGGAGACGACTGCCTGGGACGAGCCCGCCTTCAGCAGCCAGTCGTCGAGGTAGGGGAAGACTGAAACCCCTGCCCGGCGCAGATGAGCTGCGACCACCGCCAACACTTTCGTGAACACCCGAGGGGCACTGGTAAGGCCAAAGGGGAGCACGGTGAACTGAAAAATGCTCGGGGCCTACCGTGAACCGAAGGTAACGCCGGTGGGCCGGCAGGACGGGGATGTGGAAATAAGCGTCCTGCAAGTCCAACGCTACCAACCAGTCTCCAGGGTCGAGGGCAGTCAAGACCTGAGCTAGGGTGAGCATCTTGAACTTCTCCTTCCGGAGGAAGCGATTGACGTTCCGGAGGTCCAAGATAGGACGCATGTCCTCCTTGTCCCTTTTGGGCACCAGGAAGTAGTGGGAGTAGCAACCACGCCCTACTTCTGGGGTCGGAACATGCTCGATGGCCCTCTTGGCCAGAGGGCCGTGACTTCCTTCTGCAGAAGTACCAAGTGATCCCCTGACATGCGGTGGAATTGAGGTGGCATGGCTGGGAGGGTGGTCTCGAAGGGGAGGAGTAGCCCCTTCGGACAATGTCCAAGACCCACCTGTCCGAGGTGATGGTACGCCAGTGGGGAAGGTGATGGCGGACCCTGCCCCCTACCGGCGTACTGTGCACCTGAAAGGAGGGACTAGGGAGGGTTTGGAGGCCACGGACGGGTTGGAGGTGGTGGCCTGACCCGCACGCTGGTTGCCCGATCCGCCACGGCGGAATCCACGTCCTCGGCCACGCGAAGACGCCTGCTGCGCGGGCCGGTGGCTGGGCTGCTGACGTGAAGGGCGCCCCTACCGTGGCCACGATAGGGGCGAAAAGCAGAAGTCAGCGGAGGGCGTGTAGCAGAAAGGCCCAGGGACTTTGCAGTAGCCCGTGAGTCCTTAAAGCGCTCCAACGCATGGTCTGCTTTGGACCCAAAAAGACCGACTCCATCAAAGGGCATGTCCATGAGAGTATTCTGGACATCCCCTGAAAAACCAGTGGTTCTCAGCCAGGCGTGGCGTCGTAGCGCCACCGTCGTTGCAATAGACCTGCCCAGCGAGTCGGCGGTATCAAGGCCACATCGGATTGTGTATTTGGCCGCATCCCTTCCTTCCGCAATGGCGCGGGAAAGCAGTGTCTGGACCTCCTCAGAACACTGGGGCAAAACATTCGCCACCGAATCCCACAAGGAGTGGGTATATCGGCCCAAAAGGCAAGCGGTGTTGATGGACCGCAAGCCAGCACTGGAGGAAGAAAAACCCTTCTTCCCAAATTGATCCAGGCGTTTGGATTCCCTATCCGGTGGGCGGTAGGGAAGGCGGTTTGGGAAGCGGAGGCTTGGACAACCAAGCTCTCAGGGGTGGGGTGGACAGAGAGAAACAGGGGTCGCCCGGAGCTGGGCGATGGCGTCGGGACACGTTCCTATCCACAGGAGCCCCTGTGTTGGGCTTGGACCAGGCGCCCAAAGAACGTCAGTGAGGGCGTCGTTAAGCGGCAGCACAATCTCCGTAGAGGAGGCTGCCGCTGAAGCACACCTCTGTCAAGAGATTAACCTTGACCGCCACAGCAGGGAGTTGGAGATGTAAGGCTCCAGCCGCCCCTACGCAACACCGTTGCAAAATTGGCTCCCTCCTCCGTAGCCACGGGAGGAGACAGCATGCCAGTGTCAGGGAAGTATCTAGACCACTGGCATCCCCTGAGACCCTCTGTCCAGTCCTCATCGTACTGACACTGTTGTGTCAGAGGGTCATCAGACCCCTCCCAGTCCTCCTGGTCCTCCTCAGGTTCAAAATAAGGGGAGGAGGGACATTTGGGACCCAAGGTCTCATCGGCGCTGGAACCGGCGCCGAGCGGCGCCGGTCCGGGTCCGGAGCCGGAAGGAACTGGGAGAACGACGCCGCCCGGAGCCCCAGGGCGGCGTCGAGAATGGCACCGGAGACATCGGCGCCGGCGGAGGTGTCGTTAGGTCGACCGGCGTCGATGGGGGTTGCGGAGCCGGGATCGAGGCCGGGCCGAAGCCGGGATCGAGGCTGGAGGCACGTGCGACGCCGGGGCCGGAGCTGCCGGGCGGCGCCGGAGCAACTCCATCAGGGCCCGCGGGGCCCGAAGGCGCACCGGAGGGACCTGGAGGCCCGAAGAGGCGGGCCATGGCCGACAGGAATTCCTGCACTTGGGCCGGATCCGCCCCCGAACCCAGGAAAGACGGGTATTGCGGGGGCGACTCCACAGGCATGTCCGGGGCCGCGGGGGCGGGGAAGGTGCCGGGAGGGGCCTCAGCCGAGTCGCGAGACCGGCGAGCGGGAAGTCCTAGAGCGATGATGCTTTGGACTTTTTGTGTTTCGACTTACCGGACGAAGAAGACTTCGATGCCGACGACCGGTGTGGACTCCGCGATCGGCCCCTGGACCTCTCACGCGACCGGGGCTTCGCGGAGCCGAATGCCGGGCCTCGAGGAGCTTTCGAGACCGCTCTCGCAAAGCTTTCGGGTTGAGGGCCTGGCAGTCGGTACAAGACTCGCGTGTCGTGGCCTCGGCCGAGGCAGAAGAGACACTCCCAATGCGGGTCTGTGACGGACATCATCCGAGCACAGGCGCCGCAACGTTTGAACCCGAGGCATCCCTACGACACCTTGAAGTCGGACTGAGAAAAACAGTGAAAAATTCACCAAAAGTATGGTCAAAAAATGACCAGGGCACTGCTCTTCCCGGATCTGCGCTTGCTGGCGCGGAAAAAGAAGAACGGACGTCAGCGCGCAGGGGCGGCGCCTAAGTACTGCCCGCGACGTCATCCCGGCGATCACGACGCCGACGACGGACGCGGAGCCGCACGACGCCGCCTACCGACGCGCAAGGGTACTGCTACGCAAAAAACTTTCCGGATCCAGCCTGACGCCTGGGGATATTCTAAGGTAAGGAATCTGTCACTAACGTGTCTCTTTCAGATAGGAAGGACTAGGAGGGCTTGGAGGCCGCGGACGGGGCGGAGTTGGTGGCCTGACCCGCACGCTGGTTGCCCGAACCGCCACGGCGGTAGCCACGTCCTCGGCCACGCGAAGACACTTGCTGCGCGGGCCGGTGGCTGGGCAGCGGACGTGACTTGGCGCCCCTTCCGTGGCTACGAAAGGGGCGAAAAGCAGAGGTTAGCGGAGGGCGCACAACAGAAAGGCCCAGGGACTTGGCAGTAGCCCGTGAGTCCTTAAAACGCTCCAGCGCATGGTCTGCTTTGGAACCAAAAAGACCGACTCCATTAAAGGGCATGTCCATGAGTGTATTCTGGACATCACCCGAGAAACCAGTTGTTCTCAGCCAGAGCGTGGCGACGCAGCGCCACCGTCGTTGCAAGCGATCTGCCCAGCGAGTCGGCGGTATCAAGGCCACAACGTATGGTGTACTTTGCCGCATCCCTACCTTCCGAAATGGGTGCGGGTAAGCAGTGTCTGGACCTCCTCAGAACACTGGGGCAAACGGCCGCCACCGAATCCCACAGAGAGTGGGAATATCGGCCCAAAAGGCAAGCGGTGTTGACGGACCGCAAGCCAGCACTGGAGGAAGAAAGGCCTTCTTCCCAAATTGGTCCAGGCGTTTGGATTCCCTATCCGGAGGAAGCGGTAGGGAAGGCGGTGTTTGGGAGGCAGAGGCTTGGACAACCAAGCTCTCGGGGTGGGATGTTGAGAGAGAAACAAGGGGTCGCCCGGAGCAGGGCGATGGCGTCGGGCCACGTTCCTATCCACAGGAGCCCCTGTGGTGGGCTTGGACCAGGTGCCCAAAGAACGCTCAGACAGTGCATCATTAAGCGGCAGCAATGGCTCCGAGGAGGTAGCTGCCGGCTGAAGCACTTCCGTCAGGAGATTAGTCCTGACAGCCACAGTAGGCAATTGGAGGTGCAAGGCTCCAGCTGCTCTACGCAACACCGTTGCGAATTTGCTCCCTCCTCCGTAGCCACGGAAGGAGGAGACAGCATGCCAGAGTCAGGAGAAGTGTCCAGACCACTGGCATCCCCAAGTTCCTCTGCCCAGTCCTGGATCATACTCACACTGCTGTGTGAGAGGGTCTTCCGACCCCTCCCAGCTCTCCCTGGTCCTCCTCTGGCTCAAAAATATGGAGGAGGAGGGACATCTGGGACCCATAGTCTCATCGTGCGCCGAGCCGGCGTCGAAGCGAGCGTCGGTCCGGCTCCATGTCCGGAACCGGGAACGACGCCGCCCGGAGCCCCGGGCGGCGCCAGGAACGGCACCGGGACATCGGGCGCCGGCAGAGGCGTGGGTTAGGCCAACCAGCGCCGATCGGGGTTGCGCGTACCACCGGAGCCGGGATCGAGGCCGGAGCCGAGGCCGGGATCAAGGCTGGCGGGACGGGCAGCGCCGGGACCGGAGTCGTCCGGGCGACGCCGGAGCAACCCCATCAGGGCCCGCGGGGCCCGAAGGCGCACCGGAGGGACCTTGAGGCCCGAAGAGGCGGGCCATGGCCGACAGGAATTCCTGTATTTGGGCCGGAGTCGCCCAGAACCCGGAAAGGACGGGTGTACGCGGGGCGGCTCCACAGGCACGTCCGGGCCGCGGGGCGGGATGGTGCCGACAGGGGCCTCAGTCGAGTCGCGAGACCGGCAGGCGAAGTCTTAGAGCGATGATGCTTCTTAGACTTTTGTAGCTTCGACTTACCCGAGGAGTGCGAAGACTTGGACTCCGACGACCGGCGGGGGCTCCGCGACCGGCCCCTCGACCTCTCACAGGACCGGGGGCTTGGTGCGCGCGGAGCCGACTGCCGGACCTCGGGGAGCTTTCGAGACCGCTCTCGCAAAGCCTTCGGGTGTAAGGCCCGGCAGTCAGGGCACGACTATCGTGTCGTGGTCTCGGCCGAGACAGTAGAGACACTCTAAGTGCGGGTCTGTGATCGACATCATTCGACCACAGACGTCGCATGGCTTGAAGCCGGGCATCCCTACCGACACCTAGAGTCGAGATGACTCGAAAAGAAACAGTGAAAAATCACCCAAAATTTAGTCAAAAATTGACTAGGGCACTGCTCTTCCCGGATCTGCGCTTACTGGCGCGGAAAAAGAAGAACTGACGTCAGCGTGCAGGAGGGCGCCTACAGTACTGCCCGCGACGCCATCCCGGCGATCACGACGCCGGCGACGGACGCGGAGCCGCACGACGCCGCCTACCGACGCGCAGAAGGTACATGCTACGCAAAAACTTTCCGGATCCAGCCTGACGCCTGGGGATATTCTAAGGTAAGGAATCTGTCACTAACGTGTCTCTTTCAGATATCTAATTTTTCTGAAGAAACTACGGAGGTCCCTCTCTAGATTGAATTTGTCTGGGGGTCCTGCAATTGCAAATCCTAATCCCTTTTCTAGTACACATATTTCATCTATGGTTAGATCTCTATATGAGAGATTCGAGATTGATAACTGGTGCTTTGAGACTTAATCCCAGTTTTTATGGCTCCTCGTCCTCATATAAGGACGTTGTTGGCCTTGGTTCTGGGGGTAAAAACTTCTCCCCCTTCCCCGCCCTTGTGTATTTGGATTCTGATTTGGCTTGCGTCGTTCTAAAAAAGAGACTCTCTCTATTTGAATTTGAGGGAGTTTCTCTTTCCCTTACTATTGGATTCTCTTGTACTGTTTCGTTTTCCGAATCAGTGCTGGTATAAGATGTATCGGAGAATGTTACTCCCTTCCTCAGTCCTTTTCGTTTATTAGGTTGCCAATTGTTTCTGTAGGAAACCCCAAATGAATTAAGGAGCCGTTCTTGAGATTAAGTGGGGATAAATAGATGGTTGTATGAATATACAATGTCAAAAGAAAAGTTTGTTTGATTGTTACATGTATTTTCTGAAAACGAGCAAAGGAATATAAACATAAGAATACCAGTTCTTTCTTTACAATAATTCAATGTTCATATTTTTGTCTAGATGTTTTTATAATTGGAAATTGTTGTCCTGAAGAAGGTGACGATATTTTAGAACACCGAAACGCACGGTCAACAGTCTTTTTTAAAATATCTTTGTTTTATTATTATGTATTGTATATGTTTTTTTAATAAATAACATGGGAAAGTGTTTTTAACTGATATGGATGAATAATGAAGAATGTACTGGTTAATAAAATAGGTAAACATCTTATTCCTTTGCATCTGTGTAGTTGTTTCGTTTGACTGTGTAATCACAAAGCATTGAATTATTTTATTGTAAATTTGGCAACCTGCATAAGACTCTATCGCACACTTAATCCCTTTTTCTCACTTTGAGAAAAGAGGCGCCCAGGAGGAGATAATCTCTGCCTAAATCACATCAACAGGAGAAGGGAACTTTTGTTTTTTTGAGTCCATATACCCATCCCTTTTCCAAAGAAGGGTACCTCCCATATGACCTTTAGCACATCAGTATGATGCCACTGTACGAAAATGACATCTTGTGCCACAACGAGAGCATGCCACTAGGCACTGATGGCAGGTGGATGTGTACCTGGGCATGGAGGGGCCAAAACAACACGCAGCAGTGCACAACGGACAGGGGTGTAGCTTCAGTGTGGCCCGGGGTTGTGAATCTCAAATTTCCAAACTAAAAAAGCAGTGGTCTGCAGAGTGGAGAAGTGAGATGACTAAGGTTCGGGGTGGACTGTTTCCATGAGCACAAGGTTCAGTACTGCTTGGCATTAATTATGTGGGCCTCTGTTCAGTACTCATTGGCATTAGGTGGGCCTCTGTATAGAGTGGCACAGTGGGAAAAACAATGGGTTGAAATGCTACTCTGAGCGATTGTAACCGGTAAGTCTATTTACAAGCATCCATCCCATCTCCTTTTGGGTGTTTGATTGCCAGTGGTATGCCTGAAAACGTAACTCTGACTCAACTTTCCAAGTCTACTGCTGCCAATGCTTGTGAATTCCAAAAGTAGTAAACTTGTACCCATTCAAGGAGTACTTCTATGGGTGTAGATGTACTATTTTCTGGATAAACCAGTCACTATATACATATTTAAGTTCCTGCTCCATAAAAAATGAACATGTCAAAAGCTCTTAGTGAAATGAAATGACAGGAAAAATGGACACAGACATGGCAAAAATGACTCCGGGCCCCCAAGCCCACCACCAAGCCAAGAACTCATTTGGAGGGGGTCACACCCCTCTAAAACTATGCTCTTGCTCATCCCACCTGGGCATGGAAGTTCTCCCTGAGAACTCATGATTAAGATCATGTATAAAACAACGACTCCAGACGATCCAGAACAGAGCCGCCAGACTGACCCTCAAACTGCCCAAGAGAACCCACATCACCCAGCACCTGAAAAATCTCCACTGGCTTCCGGTCCAGAAGAGATGCCACTTCAAGCTCCTGACCCATGCCTACAAAGCCCTCCACGACCAAGGACCCACCTACATGAACCACCGCCTGCACTTCCACCCACCGACCCCCCCCTCCCCCCAGGAACCTCCGCTTCGCACACCTCTCACTTGCACAGATCCCTCCCATACAGCGCTGCTGCGCCAGAGGATGATCCTTCTCCCATCTCGCCACCAAAGCCTGGAACACTCGCCCCCTCTGTACCGCACCCTCGCTGACCGAATTTAGGAAGGGGCTCAAGACCAGGCTTTTCGACAGACCAGCAGCAAGTGCCTGGATACCCTCTCGGGTGACAAGCCCCGCTTTACAAGTACGAATTGATTGACTGATTGACAGTCACACTAAGGGTATGCAGCAAAACATGCAATAAGCTTCAAGTACCTGAGGTTTCTCTGGAGCAGCCTCATTCACCTTGTACAGGAGGTTCTCCAACTGAGGTCTGTGCCCCATCAGTTGATGGTACACACGATCAGCCTTGTCCAGAAGTGTGTTAATATTCGTGACTGCCTGTAAACGAAGAATAAACAAGTCTGAGCAGCTGAACTTTGCTGAAGCGGCCTAATACTTCTCTCAAGGGTTCTCCCATTTCTCACAACCCAATATAGGAGAGCACTGCTGATGCTCAAAACGTTTCCCAAATGGCTCCCCATCACCTCAAGACCCAGGAAGAAGTGACTGATGTAGTACCTTTGTCCTTGAAAGTATTGTATAAGATTTAGAGACACAACTGACCTTCTTGCGATCATCCTCATTCTCAATGGGATCCACAGCACAGCAGGGCTTTGCATACAGCATAAAATCGAACCGGGCATATTTGCAGAAACCACAGGCATTGCAGAGAAAGGGGTCTTTCTCATCGTAGTTAATGGACCTACAAACAGCAAGAAGAAACACTGATTTGGGACGGGATCACCACTGGGAGGGAGATAAAGTTATGTTCTCGTCGACCTCAACTTGGAAAGGGTGTAGCTATGTATACATACCCAAGATGTGACAGAGGCTTGTGGCAGAAAACAGTGATTTTTAGGGAAATCTTAATTTCCATGCAAGAAGCTTGAAAGATTTCCTTCCTTTTCAGCAATCCCACATTGGCTAGTATGGCAGTCAATTTTGGCTCTTAAATAGCAGTGAGCTTCTGGGCTACTTAAACCTGTCCTTGGATCCATGCAAGATGTACCATACACGAACGTCACTAAGTCTCAGGAGCAACTTGCACCTGAGAAGCCTCTGTACCTACAATATACAGACACACAGGTTTTCCTTACACTGTCTAGATACTGATCCATGCTTAGTGTAAGGTCACACGCCGTTCACTTGCATGGCCGAATCATCTAATCAGCCTCAGTTTTATTGGCCATTTCTATCCAATGTGTATTTAATATCTTGCTACAACACTATTTGGCGACAGAGGTGTAATCCACTTTGAATTTCAGTGCATTTTATTACAATTTTATAAAGAATGTTCTTTAAGTGAACATAAGGATCACATAGCATTCAAAAGGATATGAGATGATTGCAAAACAACTGAAGTTGATGCGATGAGCAAAGAAGTAGTGAATAAGTAGAAAAATGTGTATACTGATCATAATGTGTATTCCTGTCTCACACCTTCATTGGATTTGTGCTAAAACCAGCATGAAGATTGGCAACTTTTTCATTAGGTAAAAAACAGCATATCTTTTTACCAATCAGTATTAAAGACAAAGTGACACAGATAAGAGCACATACACTAGGATTTGATGCGAACAATAATTCTTTTGATTTTTTCTTTCTTTCTGACAGACCATGTTGGTTTGGCAGATTATTCATTTTCTGAAACATCTACTGACTCCCAGCTTTCACTGTATCAATAATATACTAGCCGAAAGCTGAACTCTGACAAGACGGAGGTGTTCATCTTCGTGAGGAACACCTCACCATGGGAAGACACCTGGTGGCTCTCCGAACTTGGACCACATCCACCCTGACCGACCATGCTCGGGATCACCCTGGAAGGCAAACTCTCTATGCAGAGCCAGGTCAATTCAGTATCCTCCTGATTCCACACCCCCGTATGCTCCGTACGATCTTCAGATGGATCCCAATCAATATCAGGAAATCAGTCACGCAAGCCCTCGTCACCAGCCAACTGGATTACAGAACCTCCACCCAACTCCTCAAACTCCAAACCATACAGAACACCACAGCCAGACTCATCCTCAACCTTCCCAAATGGACCCGCATCATCCCCCACCTCAGAAGCCTCCACAGGCTCCCTGTCCTGAAGAGATGCCAGTTCAAGATGCTGACCCCAAGCCTTCAAAGCCCTCAACAACCAAGGACTTGCATACCTCAAACACAGTCTGACCTTCCACCAACCTGCCAGACAACTGGGCTCCGCCTCCCTTGCCTACGTTCCCCGCATCCACAGAAGCTGCAGCGGAGGTTGTTTCTTCTCCTACCTAACCACCAAGTCCTGGAACTACCTCCCCCTCCGAACTGCACCTTCGCTCTCTGACTTCAGAAAAGGACTCAAGACCTGGCTCTTCGACTACGACCCGCGAGACATCAGCGCCTGGATACCCCCAGGGTGATTAGCTGTGCTTTAAAAATACTTTTTGATTGGTTGGTTGATTATCTTGGGCACTCATTTTTCGTTGCGCTCAGTTAACGATTTGTCTGTACCTTACTATTGTAATACTCCTGGTATACTTTTTGAAATTCAGGATAAATCCACCAGTACTACAAGAGCAAGTCACACCTACTCATATCAAAATATTTGTCATCAGGCCCTTATGTATCTAATCGAAGTATATCAAACGTTACTTATCTGTCATTCATAGTCTTTCAATGTTAGTATCTTTCATAGATTCATATTATTGAGTTATTCCCCATCTGGGAATCCTCTCCAGTCAATTTTTTACATAGCAGCATAAATATCCACTCAAATAACTTGCAGTCTATCACCTCATTATGTTACTTGCACTACAGTCAATGAGGCGGAGACGGACAGAACTTAACCAAGCTCAAAGGCTCCAAACTGCCAGAGTTTCAGAGCTAGTCATGAGCAAGTAATTTAAGAGATTCATGAAAGACGAGGAGAGAGATGCATATGAATCTATGAATGATACCAATGCTAGAGAAAGAAAATGTTACTTACCCTGTAACTATCTGTTCGCAGTCTGTAGCATTGTAGATTCACATGCTCTGCATACTCCTTCCATCTAGTGTTGGGCTCAGAAGTTGCAACCCGCTTTTATTTGAAGGACTTGGCTACAAAATATGTTAAGTCTCCTCCCACAGGAGTGGAGAGGGGTTTAATGGGTGGACCCATGAGCCATGAGAGAATTATGCTAAGATTCCAGCCAGGGTAGCAGACATTCTAGTGGAATAAGTCTCTTAAGCCTCTCTATAAAGGTCTTCACCAAAGGGATTTTGAAGAGAGACAAACATTCCCTATTTGGTATCTGCACTGCAACAGTGGCTAAATGTAAGCGTATGGCGGTGTATACCAGGACTGACTTTTGCAAGTATAGAAGATAGCAAACTATATCTTTTACCAAGACCTTAAAGGGGTCTATTTGTTTTGAAATGCAGTAGTGGACAAATCTTTTCCACTTGGTCGTGTAACATGCATGTGTGGTGGTTATACGTGCCTCCGGCTGTGTAAGCCTACACTCCTTTGGGTGGTTAGGATATCCAAATTCTAGTACCACAGGTGCCAAATTGCTTGACCTTTTGGAGTGTGGGTGTCTAAGTTGACCCTGCTGTTGACTGAGAAGGTCTGCCTCAGCGACAGCTTTTTGTGGGAGTTGATGGACATCTCTAGCAGCATAGAGTACTAAGGTAGCCTGGTCCACGCTGAGGCCACTAAAATTAGTTTCACGGACAATTGCCTCATCTTCCTCACAATGTATAGGATGAGAGCGAGAGAGAAGGAAAAGCATTGGCAAATATCCCTAACCAATTTATCCATAGTGCATTGCCCATGGACCGTGGGAGTGGGTACCTGGAGGTAAAGTTTTAGCATGTTGCATTTGTGGGGATGGCGAACAGGTCGATTGTCGGTGTGCACCATGAAAGTCTCTTTGGAGGACTTGTGGGTGGAGTTTCTACTCAAGAACTTGTTGCTGTGTCCTGCTGAGCAGGTCCACAATGTCAGTGTCTACCCTCAGCAAGTGGATCTTGTTGCAGATTGCCCAACGCCAGATCTCCTGAGCCAGAACAGACAGTTCTGGGTTATGAGTCCCATCCGCTTCTGGATGCTGTATGTGGCGGTCATGTTGTCTGCCTTTATAAGGAGTGTCTTCCCCCTGATGAGACTGAGGAAACTCTGTGTTAGATGGACCAGCAGGACTTTGAGGTAAGTCCAGGTGCCTTGAACGGTGATGAGACTGCGGTGCACCTCCACTCTCACAGTGAGGCATAGGTTGTAATGTTCATTTGCGGGGGAGGTTGGAGGAAAGGTCTGATGAGCAATAGGTTATTGCTGTCCACCACTGCAGAGAGCAATGAGTATGGGCATTTACTGAAACTAGATTGTAGGAAGCTGGCTCTTTATGTGATGTATCAATAATCTGATAGACAGTGTAAAGAGTCCAGGTGTTCCCTTACTAGTGGTGATCCCTTACTAGTGGATAGGGGCTTGCTATGCTATCCCAAAGTGCTCTATTAGGGGGTAGTGTGGTCAAGCAGCCTTAGGCTTAACACAGAGGAATGTAAGACATTTGCAAATACACACAATGATTAATATATGACAACACGACTCAAGTAGGAGATCCACACCAATTTTAAACAAGCATTTGCAATGCAATAGGTCTCGCAGTTACACGAGTTTAAGCTATTGGCATTGTAAATAACAATGCCTTTATTTATGTTTTTAAAGAAAACAAAAATAAAAGGCATTGTTATTTGCAATGTCAATAGCTTAAACTTAGCATCAGTGCGAGACCTATTACAGTACAAATAGGTCTCGCATTGACGCGAGTTTGAGCTGTCTCCCGGTCTGTGTGTTTTGGAGGAGAGAGCACAGACAGAGATTCTGAGTGGAGAGAGGGCAGAGAGACACAGAGCTTCCCGGGGGAGAAAGAACACAGAGACAGAGCTCCTGGGAGGAGAGGGACGTTCAGAGGGGACACAGCTCCTGAAAGGACAGAGAGGGGCCGCAGCAGTGCGCACTCCCAGACGAGACAGAGCCTCCCAGTGGAGAGGGAGCAGAGACAATGCCCCTGAGAGGAGAGATTAGAGACAGAGCCCCTATGGAGAGAAGGTTCCCGGAAGAGATGACAGATCCCTCAGAGGACAGGAGCACAGACAGAGGGCACAGAACTCCTGAGAGGACAGAGAGGGGCCGAGGAGCTCAGATAGGAGACAGCCCCTGATAGGAAGCAGACAACTGAAAGAGGAGACAGCCCCGAGAGCACACGAGGAGGCAGCGCACCAAGAGAGGACAGAGAGGGGCCGCGCAGTGCTCACTCCCAGAGACAGAGCCTCCAAGAGCCGGGCCCCTGAGAGGACAGACAGAAGAGACAGAGCCCCTGAGAGGACAGACAGAAGGGACAGAGCCCCTGAGAGGAAGCAGAGAGCTGAAAGAGGAGACAGCCTCGAGGCACACGATGAGGCAGCACACCAAGAGAGGACAGAGGCCCTGAGAAGAGACAGGGCCCCTTTCGAGAGCAACCGACCACCTCGACTTCGACCTCAGCCCCAGGAAGCTCCCAGAGCACAGATGGCGCCCCGCCCTGACCGGCCCCGTCCCTCCCCTGACCCTGTCCGGGCGGGCAGCATGGACGAGCTGGGGTCTACCGCTGCCAGAAGTGTAAGATGGTCTTCCGCTCCCTCCCCCTGCTGGAGAAGCACAAGGACAAGTTCTGCATCGGGGCTCTGTCGGGAGGGCTCTGCCAGCCCCCGCTACCAGGGGCCGCAGCACCCAGGCCGGGGCTCCCAGGCCTGGAGGGAGCCCGCGGAGGAGGACCGGAGCCCCGACTTCACGGTGAGAACAAACCTCTGGAGGAAGCGGGAAGGTAGCTCAGCGGGTCACTGCGGCATTGGCTGAGAAAACCTGTGCTGCAGTTTGTTAGTCACAGAGTTTGAATTTTAATCACCCAGAACAAACAAGAAGTCTTCCAAAAATGAATTCAAGCCTGCGCTGCTACAGATCCCGCACAAACCGATGCTCCTCATCCAGGGTCATAACTAAATCACCTCGCCCCAACAACTACGTCAACGTCTCAGGTCAGTCACGGTCAGAGCGGGAGGAGACACACAGTGGTAGAGGAACAAATATGAATGGGGTTAAGGACAGGGCTTTAAGTGGAATAAAAAAACAGACTCGCGGGCTCCGTCGGCAGCGCACCCAGAGACAAGTTCCTTACACGCAGCCAGTGTCTCCTCTCACACGCAGACACTTACCGTTATACTACCATTGTGTCCGGTGACGGTGTGTGCTCTTACATAGTGTTTTGCGGTCCCACAGAGGCGCTGTGTGTCTGATCACGGGTGCGTGTGCTGAAACGCCGTAGGGAGGGAAAGCAAAAGCACACCATGCGCGCGTTGAGGGAGAGCGAGCCATACGCGTGCTGACGTAGCGTGCCGCGCCTGGACAGGAGATGTGCACGCGTATGGTGCGAGCAGGTGTTGTAATAACGCCGCGAGCCGTACGCGCGTGCACATCGGCTGTCTGGGCTGAAAGCTTAAACAGACGCCGTGAGCGTGCAAATCGCCTGTCCGGGCAAGTGCACATCTCCTGTCCCCCTTCCAAACCCAAGTCGACAACAATAGATCTCGCATAGCGAGCAGCGCTTTGCGCTGCATCGCTAGGCGAGACCTAAAAATAGCACGTATCTTAATTTATGTTTAGGCATCAGAGAAAAATTGTTTAGGTAAGTACGTTTTTGAATATAAAATCTTTTCACTTTAAAAAAGTGGACACAGTGCAATTTCAGAGTTCTGCAGAGGGTTGGGGGGGTGGCTTCCTCTCCTGTGAGGGGAGTCAGATTTGCATTCCAAAAGCTTGACAGCCCAAGAAAGCTAATCAGCAGGTCATCCTGTGGAAGGGGGTGTTACACCCTCTTCCCAGACAGGCTTTTGTTCTGGGTCTCCTTAGAGCAAAAGCTGTCACCCATGGAGGTCAGAACAGTGTCTCGGGTGGCAGGCTGGCAGAATCCAGTCACCAAGCACAACAGAGACTGGTAGGTTTTCGGGGTCAGATCAAAGGTGCTCTCTGAGTGCATGTATTGATAAATCCAACACTGGCATCAGTATGGGTTTATCAGATGAGATGCTTTATACCAAACATCCCTATTTTCAGTGAAGCCATCATGTAGCTGGGGGACTCGTTTTCACAAGAACATGGTTTAAGATGGCTTCCCTGGTCACTTGCACTGGCAGCAATAGGGCTGTCCAGCAGAGGGGCATATCTGCTCCTACACATATGCCCTCACATATGACATTAAGCACCCTGCCTTCCGCCTGTCAGGCTTGCTGTAGGGATGACTTACAAATATCATATGCAGTGGTAGAGGACACGTCACACAGGGATGTGTGACACGTCGTGTTTTCACTTTTGTCTGCACCAAGACACGCAGCCTGCAATGGCAGTCCTGCATGTGCTTGGTGAGGGGTCCCTTTCGGTGGCAGAATATGTGCTGCAGACCCTAGGAACCCTCTTTAGTACCTCAGGCCATAGGTACCAGGGTACCATTTACTAAGGGCTTAAAGAGGGTGCAAAAGGTTTTGCCAATTAGTGGAAACAAGTGTACAGCTTTTGGAAAGAGCTCTGGCACCAGGGACCTGGTTGGCAGGAACCCAGTGCACTTTCAGTAAAAATCACACCATGTACCAGGCAAAAAGTGGGGGCAACCTTGTCAAAAAGGGGCATTTTTCTACGTGGATCTTCTTATTGGCTCTCAATTTGTGACCACTGCTGTACAAGGCACTCTTGTGGAGGGCACATGTGCACTCTTGCATGCAGCACAATAGCGATGCATGAAGCCATCACTCCCAACAGTTTCAGTACAATCCTTCCAGTAAGAGGATGTCCTGTCTGAAAAAGAGACAGGCTACTCATTGGGGAATGCTTTCCCCACAACAGCGTTTAAGATGGAGCCTAGACAGAGCTGCATTTGTCTGGGTTGAAGGCGAGACTTTTTGACATTGACAGTGAACAATAGACTGTAGGGACACAGCTGTGTACAAGCATTCTAAGGCTAATGCCTGGAGCGCACTCATATGCTTCAGTGAGGTAATGGCAACTAAAAATGCCACTTTCAATTATAGAAATTGAAATGGGCATGAGCGTAACGGCTCAAAAGGAGGACACATGAGCCTACTAAGTAAAATGTTTAGGTTCCAGGAGGGTGCTGGAGGCACATCAGGTGGAATGGCTTGTTTAAGTCCTTCCATGAATGCTTTAATGACAGGAATTCTGAAGAGTGATAAATGCTGTCTATTTTGGACATAGGCAGCTAATGCAGCAAGATGCAATTGAATGGAAGTGTATGCCAAATTTGACTTTTGCAAATGAAGTAAATAGCAAATAATGTCCTGCAAAGTAGCTTTGATAGGATTAATGTGTTTAGGTTAGCAATATCAAACAAAACGCTTTCATTTTGCAGCATAACAGGCTCTAGTTGTGGGTCTGCATGCATGTTTAAGAATATCCATGCATTCTGATGGTAAGTTTAAATAACTAAACTCTAAGACCTCAGGAGCCAAATTGCTAGGTTGAGCATCTTGGGGTCCGAGTGCCTGATTTGTCCTGGCTTCTCAATGAGAAGGTTGGCCTGGTGGGGGAGCTTCTTGTGTGGGACTACTGAGAGATCCAGGAGCGTTGTGAACCATGGATGATGTGCCCAAGTAGGAACTACTAGTATCATGGTGAGAGATGTTTGCCTGAGCTTCCGAACCAGAAATGGAACGAGAGGGAGGTGTGGAAAAGCATAGGCAAATATTCCTGACCAACTCATAAATAGCACGTTGCCCTTGGATAGTGGATTTGGGATCCTGGATGCGAAGTCTGGGTATTTTGCATTTTCTTTTGTGGCGAACAGGTCTATGTGAGGAGCAACCCACTTTTGAAAGCAGGGACGGAGGACCTGTAGGTTGAGTTACCATTTATGAGTTTGTTGGTGCATCCTGCTGAGCAAATTTGCAAGATGGTTGTCTGTCCCCGGCAGATATTCTGCTAACAAATTAATGTAATGGTGAACAGCCCAGTTCCATATAGTCTGAGAGAAGTGTGAAAACTGGGAAGACTGTGTCCCCCCCTTGTTTTTGTAGAAAGTATATGGCTGTCATATTGTCCGTTCGGGACTATGACAACCTTGTGAGATAGATGGTGAAGGAACGCTTTCAGGGCAAGGAATACTGCCTGCGGTTCCAAATAGTTGATGTGTAGGGACTGATGTTTGGCATCCCAAAGATCTTCTATTGTGTGGTTTTTGAGATGTGCACCCCAACCAATTTCTGAAGAGTCTGTAGGTAGAGTGATCTGAGGAACAGGGTACAGAAAAGGCCGCCCTTTCAATAAATTGTTGGGGTTCCACCACTGCAGAAAACGGTGAGTCTGGCAGTCTAACACTAGATCCTAGATGTGACTCTGTGACTGAGACCACTGACGAGAAAGAGATTACTGTTGTGGGCGCTTTTTGCGTTGGGAACTATGGCAATGCAAGATGCCATAATACCTAGTAGACGCATAACAGTCCGAACTGTGAATGTACTGGTTGTCTGAAATTGAGGTAGAAATGCCTGAAAGGTTTGTATCAGAGAGGGATTGGGGTACGCTAATCCTAGCTGTGTGTTGAGAATTGCTCCTAAGTATGGTTGAATTTGAAGAGGTTGAATGTAAGACTTGGGGACATTGATGATGAACCCCAAATTGTGTAGCAGGTCTATTGTTATTTGTCTGTGTTGTTGACACTGCAGGCTTTGATTAGGCAATCGTCCAAGTACGGGAATACATAAATGTTTTGTCGTCGTAGGAGTGCTGCTACTACTGCTAGGCACTTTGTAAAAACCCTTGGTGCAGTAGTGAGACCGAAGGGGAGAACCTTGAATTGGCAGTGTTTTCCTGCTATGACAAACCTGAGGTATTTGCGATGAGCAGGATGAATGGGTGTATGGAAGTAAGCGTCTTTTAGGTCCAAAGTGGCCATAAAGTTGCCCATCTGTAGACGTGAAATTACCTCTAGTAGAGTGACCATGCGAAAGTGTTCCGATAGCATGTAGTAGTTGAGGGGTCTGAGATCTAGGTTTGCTCTCACTGACCCATCCTTCCTTAGTATTAGAAACTACAGGTACTAAACCCCTGTGCCTTGTTGATGAAGGGGAACTGGTTCTATAGCCCCTTTGAGAAGAAGGTTTTGGATGTCTTGTTTCAGAACAGTTACATGATCTTGTGATAGTCTGTGATTGTGAGGTGGAATGTTGGGTGGTGTGGTAATGAGCTCCAGATAGTAGCCATGTTAGATAATGGCTTGTATCCATTGGTCTGTTGTGATGGTTTCCCAGACCAGGTGAAAGGACTGTACTCTTCCCCCGACAGGTGTTATGTGATCGAGAAGAAGGATAGGGCTGTCACTCTTTGGGGGAGAGGCTGCACCTCTACCTCTTCCTCTATTATTATTGCCTCTAAAGGAGCCTCTACAAAATCCTTTAGTGTAAGTGGATTTCCCCTACTTTTGCTGGGAAGAGGAGGCATCTGTGCCACAGGATTTGTATCTGCCCTTGTAGCCTGAGCAGCGAAAGGAACCGCGAGGAGTAGGAGTTTGAAGTGCTCCCCTTGCTTTTGCGGTGTCAGTGTCTTTTTTCATTTGGTCTAAAGTGGAGTCCACTTGAGGGACAAATAAATGTTCCTTATCAAAAGGCATGCTCAAAACCGCCTGTTGAACCTCTGGTTTAAAGTCTGAGCACCTGAGCAAGGCATGCCTTCTGAGCAATATACTGGTGTTGATGCCCTTAGCGGCTGGGTCTGCTGCATCTAAGGCACACCTGATTGAAATATTGGTGATGGCCTGACCTTCGCTAACTACTTGCTGACCCCTTTTTTTGTGTTCTTCTGGAAGATACTGCAACAATTTTTCTATTTGATCCCAGTGGGCCCTATCATAACATGCGAGTAGGGATTGGGAGTTAGTAATATGCCAATGATTGGCTGCTTGAGCAGCAACCCGTTTCCCAGCAGCATCAATGCGTTTGCTCTCTTTCTCAGGAGCTGGGGTATCTCCACTTGCCTAACCATTTGCCCGTTTACGATCTGTGATTGCCATAATGGAGTCTGGTGGGACCTGGCTACATATAAAAAGTGAGTCGGAGGGAACCGCATATATCTTTTTTTTTTTATCAACTTGTGGGGTTATAGCTTGGGCAGGTACAGGTTCTTTAAATAGGTCATCCACGTGCACGTAACATGCCTGGAAGCATGGGAAGAAACTGGGTGTCCTTATGGGTGAATGACAAGGTGTCAAATAGGAAGTCCTGTTCTAGAGATTGTAGAAAAGTACTCCTTTTGGCATGGTTACCCCCCCACTTTGTGCCTGACACTGATTCATCTTTGCCTGAGTGTGCACTGGGTTCCTGCTAACCAGGTTGCCAGTGCCCGTGTTCTTTCCCAAAACTGTACCTTTGTTTCCACAATAGGCACACCTCTGGCACACAAGTCCCATGTAAAAAGTACCAGTGGTACCAAGGGCCTTGTGACCAGAGAGGGTCTCTAAGAGCTGCAGCATGTATTGTGCCACCATAAGGGACCCCTCTCCAACACATGCCCACTGCCACTGCAACCTGCGGGTTTTGGTGCAGACATAAGTGAAGACTTGACCTGGCACACATCCCTGTGTGCCAGGCCTACCAGCACTACAAGAGGCATAGGTAAGTCACTCCTACAGCAGGCCTTACATCCCTAAGGTAGGGTGCAGTATACCTCTTGTGAGGGCATAACTGCATGAGCAGATATGCACCTATAGTGTCTATGTCAGTTCTTAGACATTATAAGGGGACAGTGAAGCCAAACGGAGTACATGAGCTGGGAGCTTGTCACTATGAGTTCCACAGCTCCAAGATGGCTTCACCGAATTCCCAGATGTTTGGTACCAAACATCTCACATTAATGAGCCCACACTGATGCCAGTGTTGGATTAATTAATAAATGCACTTAGAGGGCACCTCAAAGGTGCCCTTGAAAACCTGGACAAACTACTAGTTTCTGCCTGACTGGTCTGCACCAGCCTCCCACTTCTAGACATGTTTTTGGTTCCCTGAGGTGGGAGCCTTTTGCTCTCGTGGATCAGAAACAAAGCCTGCTCTGGGTGGAGGTGCTTCACACCTACCCCCAAGCAGGAACAGCACTGAAGGATGGTGAGCCTCAAAGGCTTCCCGTCCTTTGTTATGCTGACCACGGCCTCTCCAGCTGCCGCCCCCTGACCAAGCCCTACTTTTGGCGACAAAGTCGGTAGGAAAATTAGTAAGCAGGAGAGGTGTGTCCCCTCTCAGCCAGGACCACACCTAAGGGTGCATGACTGACCAACAGTATGCAGGAAGCGAACAGACCGAGCAGGCGTAGAACCTTCAGGACTGGAACAACCGCTCCAACGTGAAACAAAAGGAAGCATCTCCTGAATGTCGAGAATTCTCTGCCGAGGCGGGAACGCCCGACACACAGTAGTGTCCAGTATTGCCCCTATGAACAGGCAGCGCTGAGAAGGCACCAGGTGAGATTTGGGTACATTTATTGAGAATCCCAAGTTGAACAACAGTTGCGTTGTTGCTTGCAAGTGGCGCAACACCATCTCCGGAGACACTGCTTTCAACAGCCAGGCGTCCAGGTAGGGGAAAACAGGAACCCCTGACCTTCTGAGATGTGCTGCTACCACTGCCATCACCTTCGTAAAGACTCGAGGTGCGGAAGCCAGACCGAACGGAAGAACCGCAAACTGGTAGTGTTGCGATCCCACCGTGAACCGGAGATACTTCCGATGCGACTTCAGGATGGGAAGATGAAAATACGCATCCTGCAGATCGATGGACACCATCCAGTCTTCCTGTTGCAGCGCAAGAAGAACCTGTGCCTAGGTCAACATTTTGAACTTTTCCTGCCTGAGGTAAAGATTCAAAATCCTGAGGTCCAAGATCGGCCTCAATCGACCGTCCTTTTTGGGGATTAGGAAATACCGGGAGTAGCATCCCTGACCCCTTTCCTGCTCCGGAACCACCTCTATCCCACCTTTCTGTAATAAGGTAAGAACTTCCTGCTGCAAAAGCAGCAAGTGGTCCTCTGAACACCAACCCTGGGGAGGAGGGTAAGGAGGAGGAAACTCTAAAAAAGGGAGGGTGTACCCATTCTCTACAAGATTTAAAACCCAACGGTCTGAAGTAATCGATTTCCAATCTTGTAGAAATTGGGACACCCGACCCCCTACGGACCAACATGTTCTAAGATGGGGATCTAGAACTGCTTTCCTGAGGCACCAGCAGTGGCGGGAGGAGGAGGAGGAGGACTGCTGTCGGAGGCACCTCTAAGAGCGCCCCTGTTTTTACCCCTGTACGATTTGTACAAAGGATTCTGCTGCTGGCCCAGTTGAGGTTGCTGGTGGCCTCGAAAGGAAGCAGCTCTTCCAAATCCACGATACCGCTTGCAGCCGTATCCTCTAGACTGCGTTTGAAGGCCCAGAGATCTTGCAGTCGCTCTGCTATCCTTAAAGCGTTGTAAGGCAGAGTCAGCCTTAGTGCCAAACAGTCTTGAACCATCAAAGGGCAAATCCAGCAGGGTTGCCTGAACATCAGGAGAAAATCCAGAAGACCTCCGCCAAGCTTGTCGTCTTGTTGATACAGAAGACCCCATTACACGAGCCACAGAGTCAGCAGTGTCCAGACCTGATTGTATAACTTGACGGGCCGCAGCCTGAGAGTCCATAAGAGCATGGATATATCTCCCAAGTAAACAGGTAGCATTAGTTGACTTTAATGCCATACTCGCAGAAAAAAATACTTTCTTCGCCGATTGCTCCATTTTTTTTAGAATCTCTATCCCCTGGAATGGTTGGGAATGAACCAGAGGATTGTTTTGAGCAAGAAGCCTGGACCACCAGACTTTCAGGTGATGGCTGCGATGAGAAGAAACGCCGGATCCCCAGGAGCTGGCCTGTACCTCTTCGCAATAGACCTGGAAACTGCTGGAGCAGTCAAAGGTTTTTGCCAGACTTCCAAAATAGGCTCTGTTAAGGCCTCATTGAAGGACAGAAGAGGCTCAGAAACTGCAGAAGATGTATTTAAAACCTCAGTCAGAATGTTAGATTTCACCTCAGCTGAAGGTAACTGCAGATCAAGCAACTCAGCTGCTTTCCTTATAACAACGTGATAAGGAGCAACATCCTGTAAAACACCAGCCTTCGGAGATGAGAGTTCATACTCAGGGGAAGTATCCAATCCACTGGCCTCCTGTAAACCTTCAAACTCATCCACAGATTCGACAATTTCCCCTTCCTCCTGTTCTTGTCTATATTCCTCCTCTTCAAGCAACCTCTGAGCATCCCTCCTAGAGCGCTGCTTCAGAATCAGCGTTGGCGGCGCCGGACGCGGCGCCGGTGACGACGGCATCGGCGTCGATGGAGGACCTTCAGTTTCAAACCACGGCGTCGATCGAATTCGAGGCGGCGCAGACTCAACAACCGAAGGAGTCCGAGGAACCGGAGTAGAAGACCTCGGCGCCGGGAAATGCCAAGCCGGAGTCGTCGGCAAGAAAGGCACGAAGGGCACCTGGGCATACTGGTGAGGTACACCCAAATTAAAGGCCAAAGGACCCACGTGGCCCGAAGGCGCACCAGATGGGTTAGAGGCTCTGGCAAACATGCCAAACATCGCATTTAAAAAATACGTAGGGTCCGCTCCAGGACCAGGAAAAGGAGGATAAGGATCCGTACCTTCCTGAGCAGGTAACACTGGAGGCTGATCTGGAACCTGCGGAGCCGGTGAAGACGGCACCAGCACAGGCGAAGCCTCACGAACAGGAGTCGACTCCCTCGGCGTCGGAGACTTACTAGGAGCCGGAGAACCTTTAGGCGAAGAGCCCCTCGACGCCGGCGACATCGGAGCCGGAGAATGAACCGGCGTCGCCCGTGGAGAAGGAGTAGGACATGGAGACACAAAGTCTTTCCTTGAAGCCGCTTAGCTGGAGAAGGCGACCTCGAAGCCTTGTTCTTCGACGAACGGCGCAGAGTACCATGCCTCTTCTTCGACTTCTTGTGTTTCTCGACTTGAAGTGTGAGAAGACGACGACTTCGCACGCTTTCGACCCCTCTTCTCCTTTTTGGCTTTGGCTATTAAGAGTTTAGCATCACCTTCTTTAAGGGCTTTCGGATTCATCTTCCTGCAGCTTCGACACCCTTCGACGTCGTGATCGGAAGATAAGCACCAAAGGCAATCATCATGGGGATCCGTGATCGACATGTGCCCGCCACACTCCCTGCAGGGCTTGAATCCGGACTTCTTAGAAGTAGCCATCTGAAATCTTCAAGGAAACAAAGTAATCACCATGAAAATGGAGTCCCCCTAGAAAAACCGTTACGCGTCGACGGCGCGGAAAAAAGGGAACTGACATCAGCACGCCGACGAGGTCTTCTTGTGGCTCGAGGACGTCATGCGGAGTCGCGGCGGAGAGCGATGCTATTATGGCGTCCTCGTCGGCGTGGGAGAGCTAGGAAAGAATTTCCGCGGAATGCTGGCGCAGGGGGGTATTCAAAAGGTGAGGAATCCACACGCAGATGTATCCATCAGAAACTATTATTTAGGAGCACCCCTGAACCTTAATCTTCAGATTACCAGCGACCTACGAAGAAGAGGACAAAAAAGAAGAGCTGTTGCAGCAGCAAAGACTAAAGACATCAACTGACTTAGCCCCAGCCCTGGAGGCCTGTCTGCAGACCTCAAAGACCTTGCTAAAGAGCGACTCGTCCCGTAGACCAGTGACCTGCTGAACTCTGGGAGGACTGCCTGCCTTCTAAAAAGACTACTGACCTCCAGTGGACAGCAGACCTGTCCAGAAGAAAACCAACTTTAAAGACCAAGTGCTCTGCCTGTGGAACTGCGAAACCTACCACCTCTGCACCCGAAGCCCATGGCCTGATTCCATGAGGCCCACCGGTCCAGAAAAGGTTCTCCAGCGATCCTGAGCAAGAGACCCTCGTGGGATGACCCCTGCCGGACTCCATGTCGACGCTTGCAGTCTCTGCACGACTACCTCCACCAACCGCGACTGCACTGGTAAGATGACTTCCGACGCCAAAGAACACACCTGCACCCGGAGCCCCTGGGCCTTGGGGAGATCTACAGACAGTGTCTCGACACTCAGCACATCCCAGCTTACCTGTGCAGCTGCAGGTTTTCATCAAATCTGCCTCCTGGCCTGAGCCTGCAGCCTTTTCCCAAGTTCCAGATTCCCAATTTGTTTGGATTGGGCGCCCGATGCGGTGCTGGCACTCTGCACCCTGCCGCCCCTGTGCCGCTGGAAGTGTAAGTTTGGTGCTGCCTTTTGGCTCCTGTGCTCTTCTTAACCCCCAAAGACTGGGTTCCAAAACCATGCTACTAACCTGCAAGTAGTACCACTTCAATTGCCCCCTTTCTCCATTGGATAACATTGTCACCAGTCCCCGAGTTTGACCTCTGTCCCCGGCCGCCCCAGTGCTGCAGTTTTGTCACTTACCTGAACCTTGCCTGGGACTGATTCTATATCCAAGAGCTCAATACTGTAAATAATTTACTTATTTGCTTGTTTCGGATTGTCTTTTCTCCCATAGCATACCATTGTACTGATTGAAAAATGCACTGTGTCCACTTGTTTCGTATTGAAAAACAGTGATATTGCAAAATGTATTTTACTGCAACAAAATATCTTTGGTTCAATAAAAGAAATATACTAAAAGTAATATTTTTACAAACCATTGGTCTCTGATTTACTCTTTGAGTGTGTGTAATCACTCATGCCTGTGTGTGTACAACCAAATGCTTAGCACTGCCCTATGATAAGCCTAACTGCTCGCCCACACTACCACAAAAGAGAGCATTAGTATTATCTACTTTAGCCTCTGTAAAGCCTCTGGGGATTAACAGGACTCTGTGCACACTATACCTTACTTTGGTATTGTATATACAGAGCCAGCTTCCTACATTGGTGGATCAGTGGTTGGGTCTACGACTTTGCATTTGCTGGACCACTCTGAAAAAAAGTGACCACAGGACTACAAGGCAAAATTGCCTTTAGATACAACTGTATGTTTGAATTGACAATTTTTGCAAATTTGTAAAATTCTTGTTAGGGCCTTGGTTAAGTCCCTTTAGCGTTTTATGCCGATTATAGTTAGGGGTAAAAGTGCCTAGAAGCTTTGTTTTTAGTCCTTTTAAAAAGGCCCCAACTTTAGTGAAATAATGGGAGATAGAGAGAATGTGGTTGTGGAACTCAACCTGACCCCTTACCTTCATCTTGCCATGAAGGAGGACTCTCAGTAAACTCAAGAAAATTAATACTGGTTCCAATCCAACCAAGATCAAACTCCAGGAGCTCTTGGCAGAATATGCTAAGGAATACCCTTCTGAAGAGGAGGACCTCCTTGCAGAAGGAGAAAGTGGTGATGAGGGGGACAATTCCCAACCCCCTCACCTAGTTAGAGAAGATGTGGTTCCTGGATCCATCTTTCCAAAAGTAGTTCTGAGGGTACCTAGCTCCCACACAGGTGGGTCAGGCACCCCAAGCAGCATTGAGGACAACCTCAGTAATTTTAGCAAGGTGGACTCGCAGAATAGCCCTGGAGGATAAACTCCTGGCTATAGAAATGGATATAGCAGATATGGGCCTAGCACCAATTAAATGGTGGCACCAACATAATACTTAGGGACAGAGAAAACCAAAATTCCCAAAGGGATTGTTCCCAAGTAGGAGGAAGGTGATGACATCACAAAATGGTTCACTGCCTTCGAGAGGGCATGTGCAATGAGACATGTGAAGAAGTCACAACGGGGAGCATTGCTTTGGGAACTGTTCACTTGTAAATTCAAGCATAGACTCCTGACACTCACTGGGGCAGATGATGAGTCCTATGACCTCATGAAGGGTACCCTGATTGAGGGCTTTGGACTCACCACTGAGGAATATCGAATTAGATTCATGGGGGCTTAAAAAACCTGGAGTCAATTCTGGGTTGACTTCATAGACTACTCAGTGAAAACACTAGATGACTGGTTAACTGGAAGTGAAGTACATTACTATGATGGTCTTTATAATCTGTTTATGAATGAATACATTTTAAGTAATTGCATTAATGAAAATGAAAAGTTGCATCAGTATCTGGTAGACCTTGGTCCAATTTCTTCCCAAGAATTGGGAAAGAAGGCAGACCATTGGGTCAAGACTAGGGTGCCCAAGACTATCACTGGGGGCTAGTTCTGGTCCTCCAGCACACACTAATATTAAAATGCAAAGAGTTCATCAATATTTGATCGAGATTTTCACAGATTCCTTTATTCTTTCAATCTTTTTGTTTAGTTCTTTTGGTCCTTAGCCACAAAGCACAGTTCTGTGGTCCTTCTCTGCCTGTCTCAAAAAGAATTCCCCCTAGTACTCCTCCAGCTAGCACTGGTATGGTAAGGCTCCAGGTGGGATCAACATTGTGCCCAGAGCAAATAAGGGTTCACACTGAAGCTATTTTAGTCTCTGAGAGTGGGGTAGATTTGGCCACTCTTGCTGTCTAATATGAAAAAATACAGACAGCAACCCTTGATTAATGTAACTAAGGTAGAAGCTCTGAGGGATACAGGTGCCAGTGTCACCATGGTGACAGAAAAACTGGTTTCCCAGGACAGTATTTGGCTGGACAAACCTATCCAGACACCAATGCTGACAATGTAACTAAGGTTCATCCCAAGGGTATGGTGTCCTTAGAATGGGGAGGGGTTACTGGCAAGAAACAGGTAGAGGTCTCTTATGCAATCCCAGTTGAATGTTTGCTAGGGAATAATCTGGAGACCTCAGCATGGGCTGAGGTAAAACTGAAAACCCATGAGGCGAATCCCTGAATTGGTGTGTATAAAACTAGGCCTGGGCGGTAAATTCCGTTCCGCTCGCGGAATTTGTGAAATTTTGGCAATTCCGCGGAATTGCCGAAAATTCCGCGATCCGCGGCGTAGCGGGATTATTTCCTTGTTCGCGCTTTCAAAATGCGTGTTCGCGCGAGCGGTAGCGACTTACCGGGATCCCTGCGTTCGCCGACGAGTTTTCCTATCCGTTCGCGCTATCCCGCGAGTGTGCGATCGCGAACACGTCATTCGGACGCGCCATCGGACATCTGCGATTGCGAACAGGAAACACGCATCGCGAGCGGGAAAAGTGAAACAAGATGGCCGCGCCAATTGGCGACCGCATGGGCAAGTTTGCGAGATATTTCCCCCCCGAGCACGCAAACACCGTCCCCGAACAGGAAAAACACATCGCGAACGGGCGGAACAAGCAATTCCGTGTGCTCGCAGAATTCTGCGTGCTTGCGGAGATTTTTTACTGTTTCGCTGAATTTTGCGTAAGGCGACTACGCATATTCCGCCCACCCTTATATAAAACATGGGCACAGCGCCGAGCACAGGGTGAAAAAGAAGTGTTGGAGCCTGGGATAATGGCCCAACATTCCAAGACAAAATGTTAGAAGACTGGGGGACTAGCTTCTGTACAGCAAAAAGCTCAGAACCCTTTCCTCAAGGAGAGGACCTGTCACCCCCAGAGAAAACTGAGGCAATGAAACTTGATCCTTATCAGGTTCAGCTCCTGGGCTCAGGGGGACCCTCTATGGAACAGCTGTGCCAAGGACAGAGGACCTGCTGCACAGGAAAAGGGAGATATCAGTAGCTCCCACAGGAACTATTGGGAGGAGATCCACTAGGAGAGTGGTAGTGCCTCAGCATTTTAGAGCATTCCTCCTCACATTGGCCCATGACATCCACCTAGCTGGGCAACTTAGCCAACCTACAACTTGGAATAGGCTAGTCAGCCACTTCTACTGACCAAACATGTCCCAGAAAGTGAAGGAATTTTGCAGCTCCTGTGTCACCTGTCAAGACAGTGGCAAGACAGGTGGCCACCCAAAGGCCCCCTTAATTCTATTACCAGTGGTTGGGGTTCCCTTTGAAAGGGTAGGGGTGGACATAGTTTGTCCACTTGAACCTCCCACAGCATCAGGAAACCAATCTATACTGGTAGTATTGGATCATGCTACCAGGTATGCTGAGGCAATTCCACTTAGGACTACAACAGCCCCTGCAGTAGCCAAAGCCCTCATTGGTATCTTTAGCAGGATAGGGTTTCCTAAGGAGGTGGTTTCAGCCAGAGGTGCAAATTTCATGTCTAGTTACCTAAAACACACGTGGAATGAGTGTGGAGTGACCTATAAGTTCACTACAACTTATCATCCACAATCCAATGGCCTTGTTGAAAGGTTCAACAAGACACTGAAAGGGATGATCATGGGTGTAGGAGGCTGTCTAAGTATATGGCGCACACTCTAAGGAGTGATGCACCCTGCACTAATCCAGGCAACACTTATGGTGATTTTAGTGGTCTTTGATAACCATAGAAAGCTCTCAAAGTGGCAGCTGTGGAAAGCAGCCTTGAGGCTTATCTTGAAGGCATGTAAAGCTGCTTGTGTTACCACATTAAATCAATAGCGCAGATTAGATGAAAAGGAACCACACAGTGTTTGTAACAAAACAAGTCTATTCATTGTAGAACAAAATCGCTAACACCCTGGTATCTCTCCTACTTGGAGATATCAATAGCACACACAAGAGTACTTCAAAACAATCCGTTAAGTAGCACAAAAATACACTGGTCTCCAGGGGGAGACCAAACCATATACTAAGAAAGTGGAATGCGAACAGCAAAGTGTAGGAAAGTGGGTTTCTGTTGCAGTAACCCCCCCACTTTTTGCCTGATAACTGATGCACTTTTCCTTGGTGTGCCCTGGGTCCCTGCCAATCAGGTACCCCGGGCCTGTGTTCCTTCCCTAAAAACTGTACTAAAGCCTAAACCCAATTGGCATCTCTGGCCACAGGTAAGCCCCTGGTAAATGGTACCCTAGGTACCCAGGGCACTGTGACCAGAGAAGGCCCCTAAGAGCTGCAGCACTTATTGTGCCACACTTAGAGGCCCTGTGCCCTGACACACACACCCTGCCTTTGCAGGCTGAGTGTCTTGGTGCAGAACTAAACAGAGAGTCGACATGGCACACATCCCTGTGTGCCATGCCCACAAACTACACTGCCCTGGCATACCTCTGTCACCCCTAGCTGGGTGCACTATGCCAGTGGTGTGGGCACAGGTGCAAGAGCCCTGTGCCCCTACAGTACCCAGGGCCATTCCTGGGCACTGTAAGTGCAGTGATGCCATTAAGAGTATATGGTGCTGGGAGGTTGTCATTACGAACACCACAGCACCATAATGGCTACACTGAAGACTGGGAAGTTTGGTATCAAACTTCTCAGCACATTAAACCACACTGATGCCAGTGTGGGATTTAATGTAAAATGCACTACAGAGGGCATCTTAGAGATGCCCCTGAAACTAACCAACTACCCAGTGTCCTGACTGAGAGGCTGCCTAGGCTGCCACACAGCAGACATGTTGCTGGACCCCTGGGTAGAGAGCCATCCGCTCTCCTGGGCCTGCAACAATGCACATCCTGGGACGAGGTGCTGGGTCTCCTCCCCAGGATGGGCAGGGGGAGCTTCAAAGGCATGCCGCCTTTGTGAGCTTCTCCAGGCCACTTGCTGTACTCAGCAACTGGCCCCCACCGGTTCTGACCCCCACTTTCGAGGGTCGACAGGCCGGTAGGGCTGGGGCCAAATCAGTTGGTGTCTTCCTCTTGTTAGCAGCTGCACGGCAGGCCTTCTTGTTTCTTGATCTTCTTTCTGGTTTTGGAATCTGGATCTCAGAAAGGAAGGTTCAGGGTGCCCCTAAATACTAACTTTAGGGGCGTTACAGGTAGGGCAAGGGCAGGGACCAATGGGTCCCTGTCCTGTGGTGAGTACACCCCTATCCTGCCACTCTCCAGTGGGAGGGGGCAGGAGCCTAGCTCTGATTGGGTAGGGCTCCCCATTCTCAAAATGGCAGAGCCCGGGTGTGCTTTACCTCGCCTCCCCCACCTGAGGGGTGGGGTTGGCAGAGGCTGGCACACCCCTTCCCTTCCTTTGTTTTTCCCGCCTGTCTTCCCGTCAAAGTGGGTGTCAAGAACCGGTGGGGGCCAGTTGCTGAGTACAGCAAGTGGCCTGGAGAAACTCACAAAGGCGGCATGCCTTTGAAGCTCCCCCCTGCCCATCCTGGGGAGGAGACCTAGCACCTCGTCCCAGGATGTGCATTGTTGCAGGCCCAGGAGAGCGGATGGCTCTCACCCAGGGAGTCCAGCAACATGTCTGCTGTGTGGCAGCCTAGGCAGCCTCTCAGTCAGGACACTGGTAGTTGGTTAGGTTTCAGGGGCATCTCTAAGATGCCCTCTGTAGTGCATTTTACATTAAATCCCACACTGGCATCAGTGTGGGTTTAATGTGCTGAGAAGTTTGATACCAAACTTCTCAGTCTTCAGTGTCCAAGGGAACAGAAGTGTCAACCAGCTGACTAAACACAGTGGGGACAGCGCTGCCAGAAAGGCCAACACCGGACCAGGATACTCCGGAGGAAGTGGCCAACAATGAGAGGCAAAAGGCATCAAAGACTGCCGAGGGCGGCAGGAAATCCCTGTTGGTCAACAGCGGAGAAAATGAGCACAAACCCAAAAAGGGGGGATGTGGAATAAGAGTGGACACCTGCCGTAGCCGGAGAGGCACGAATGCAGGATGTGAGGAACCCACAGGATCCGATGGAACATTGAAAGAGGAAGGTTTAACTAGGGGACAAGGACGTACTGAGTCCGAGGGCCATGCACGACAGTGAAAGAAACACTGTGAGAGTGGGAACAGCAGCGGGAAGATGCTGACTTCGCCCAAGATGAGTTAGTGTTACAAGAAACACAAGACCTGCCAATGAACCCGTTACGCAAAAGCGCGGACAGCCCAAGGCAGAAAAGAACGGTAACAACCAGTGCCACGCACGTGGGTAACAGAAGTACACCAAGAAACCTGAATGTGCACCAGAACCACACCATGGAAGGAGAAGGCCCCATGAAGCGCCACGAGCAAGCTGAGACACAGAGGCGCAAGACCAGGCACATTGTGTGAACGGCGCTCACGAAAGTGAGGACCAGACCTCGGCGACTACCCGGACTAGTAAGCATGTGGGAGGCGTATGTGTGGGCTAGCACACTGGTGAGAAAGAAAAAACACCAGAGCCCCAACAGCCACGCAGCAGCGGCGCTGGGCAGAACAATGCCCAGAAGCGAGAGCAGCAGCCACCGACGGTGGAGCAGACCCATTGGCTATCGCGAGAGAGGCAAGGAGGCCAGAGCCAGCCGTGATGTGTCCAGAATCACAGGATGTAGAAGTCGACCCCGAGACCGGAACCTCGCGCTCCAGCTCGAAAATCGGCATCTAGCCAGGGAGACCACATCAGCTCCCTCAACACGCCCCATGAGAGAACAATGCTCTGAGGAGACCGCCCCCGCTGAGAGCAGCAACCGCAGCCCAAAGGAAAGCACGCCAACCCTGCGCGGAACGCAACAGGGGCATGAGAAACGGTGGCAGTGGAAGTGCCAAAGGCAAGGCACAAGACAAGGAAGATCAACCACGTCTGGAGCCAGAACGCCACCATGGAGAGCGAAGTCCACCAGGAAAGGGCTACGCAGCATGGATATAGCAGAGTAGAACGAGGCAACAGAAGGCACCAGAGAAGAACGTACCAGCCGGAGACACTAAGGAGCAGGCATGGTCCGCCGATAGAACACAGAGGGAGAGTGCCGAGCTAAGTAGGAGTGCTCGGGGACAACGACAGGGCCTTCCGACAGGGCGGCCAGAGATGGAACAGCCGCAGCGAAGAACCATGAGGGGACGGGAAGGAGCAGAAAGCCCTTCCGTCCTGAAGAAAGGTATTGGGAAAATGCAGGCCAGCAGCCGACACCCCACCAATGGCACGCAAGAAGGCCCATGAAGGGCCCGCAGCAGCAGCGTGCAAAACACACAGGCACAGCCGCAGGAGGACCGAGTGAAAAGGACCCCACAGAAGCGAACAAAGGCAACTGTCGAGAGGAAGGCAGCTATACAATAGCAAACAAATACCCCACATAGGGTAAGTATCAACCCCAACCAGGGGCTCCTCTGGAGCGGAAGCTCAAGACAGAGGACGTAAAAGTGGAACTTAGAAACCACAGGCTCGAACACATAACCCGTGGAGGAAGGGTGCAACCTGAACCACCAGGCTATAGGAACTGAGAAGGATAAGCAGCAAAACTGCTGCATAAATGAAAGAAAATACGGCGAGGAGCCGCCCAGGCCGTTCAGGTAGTACAGCATGAACCCGGCCCAACATGAGTCAAGACAACAGAGCAGGGTGAGGACAAGGACCTCAACCGGAACAAAAACTACGATAGGTGAGACAGAAGGCGGCGAACCGCAGAGTCCGCATGTGCGTCAAACAGGGACACACCATCAAAAGGCAAATCCCGGAGACTGTCACGGACATTGTCGGGAAACCCCCGTCGCGCAGCCAGGCATGGCGGCGCAAGGCAACGGACCGCGCCATTGTCCTACCCACCGAATCGGTAGAATCAACGGCGGACCGAATCGTGAACCGCGCCATCTCTCTGCCTTCGTGAGCGAGACGCAGGCCATATCAGCTCGAGGACACTCAGGGAGGGCAGGCAAAAGACACTCCACGGAGTCCCAAAGGGCAGAAGAAGCCCTGGCAAAAACGCAAACTGTGTTGAGAGCACGTAATGCAGAACTAGCGGACGCAAAAATGCCGCATCCACATGTCTCCAGCCAACGAGACTCCCTAGTAGGAGGCCGCAGTAGAGGCGGAGAAGAAGGCTGCATGGCGAAAGACACCTGCACCACGAGACCGTGAGCAGTAGGCGGAAGGGACAAACAGGATGGGCCCCTTGGGGCCGGACGATGCCGATGCGCAACGGCCCTGTCGACAGCATCTCCTGAAGAGGGACGCGCCCAAGTCCCGAGAAGGGCGTCGAACAACAAGCCGCTAAAGGGCAGCAAGGGCTCAAGATCCACCGCACCTTGGTGGAGGAGATCCAACAACGGATCAGAGGACAAGAGGACAGAAGGAGGGTGCAAGTGCAAAACAGCTGCCGCCCTGCGAACACCCCGTAAAAATAAAGCACCAGCTTCAGTGGGCGTCCGGGGAGGAGGGGGGACAAGAGCCCATCTGTAGGGGACGGTTGCAAACTAACACGTCCCCCAGCAGGAGGAAGAAGGGGCCACTGCCTCCATGGCGGCGGGGCCAACGGGCGTGGAGACAAGCCCAAGCACAGCGGTTCCGTGTCCTCTGGAAGCGGAGAGCCAAGAGGTACCGGCGACCCTTCCGGCGTCGACCGACGCCGATCCGGCGTCGACCGACGCCGATCCGGCGCCGAAGCGACGTCGAGCCCCATGAGGGGCGACTCGGCTGGACGAGTGGGCGGCAACGTCTCCACCACCGAGAGGTGCGGAGAAAGTGCCTGAGGTCCAGGAGACGACAGGCAGAGTGCCGCCGATGTCGACGCAGGGAGCCACCAGGGGCTATGCGGGGACAAGGCAGAATGGCTCGGCGTGGGGCTGGAACGCCCATCGGTTGGAACCGACGCCGGCACGACTCCCGGAGCCGGAGTCGAGGACGCTCGGCCGGCGCCGAGGGCGAACCCGCCGGCGGAGACCCGACCTAAATGCCTACCTCCACTGTGGGACCCGAAGGCGCACCAGGGAGTGGAGGTGACCCAAAGATGGAGTGCAGAGCCTGGTAATAGGCTTCCATCTGGGGCCGAGTCGCACCAGTACCCGGAAAGGGCGGGTAAAGGAGGCCGACTCCGGGGGCACGGCTCCGCGAAGGAGCGGGAACCATGGCCCCCACCGTCACGTGGAAACGAGGACTTCGACTTCCGTGACTTGTGCTTACCTGCAGATCGACGTTCGCGGGATCGACTCCGGGAGCGGGCGCAGAGAGACGAACCCACTGGAGAACGTCGGGGAGACGCCGGGCGGGTCAACCGGGCTGCCAAGAGCTTCATCCGCCGCTCCCGTAGGGACTTCGGACGCATCTGCCGGCAGGCATCACACTCCTCGGAGTCGTGGTGCGACCCAAGACATTACATGCAAATGGCGTGCGGGTCCGATGCCGACATCTGACGCGAACAAGTCCCGCACAATTTAAAGCCCGAAGGCATCGCACACTGTTCCCAGATGCCAACGACGTCGAAAAAAGGGCCTGAATAAAAACAGGCCAGAGGAACAGCTGAATCCAGGATCCGCGTTGTAACGCGGAAAAGAAGGAAAACTGACATCAGCGCGCCGGGAGGGTCCTATATGGCTCCACTGACGTCATGTCCGGGGACGACGTTAGGGCGGAGCCAGGCGGCGCCGCCCCCCGGCGCGCAGAGGTACTGCTGCGCAAAATTTTCCCGGATCCAGTCTGACGCCTGGGGATATTCTAAGTTAAGGAATCTGCGGCTAGATGTCTCTATCAG